>JAZKJV010006045.1:1322500-1374363 GCA_037367405.1 Ottelia alismoides | reverse complement strand
GTGACCCTGTGATCCCCTTTTCCTAGAGCCCTTGAGTTGGGGAAGGGGAAGAAAAAAAGAAAAAAGATCCAAAAAAAGAGAGAGCAGGAGGAGTTCAGCCAGAGCATGATAGACCGATTTCACATCCAGCTGACCCTCCATGAGGCTTTGCAACACATCCCTCTTCTTCAGCGATCCTTGAGAGACAGAACCACAGTCAGGAGGAAGAAGAGGAACAAACCATAGAAATTCATGTGTTGACAAAGCCACGTGTTACGCGATCCCAGAACCATCTCCCTACCAAGAGGCCAGATTTAGGAGCCCCATATGTCAGATGTCAGATTAGTGAGCAGAGGCTCGACCGCACTCTATTAGATAGCGGATCGTCGATCAACCTTCTTCCGGCAGCCCTTCTCAACCACTTAGAGTTGGGCACTCTTAGACAGAGCAGGACATACCTTCAGTTTGCTGATCGGTCTGTCAAGAGGCCAAAGGGGTTGTTGCGAGACGTTGTCGTCACTATTCAGGGTTTGCAATTCCCCGTGGACTTCGTAGTGCTGGACATGGAGACCCCTGACTCGTTGACCGATTCCCCCATCATCCTCGGTCGCCCGTTCTTGGCCACAGCCAAGGCAGTGACTGACCATGACAGTGGGAAGGTATTCTTTCGCGTCCAGGGCGAGAGTATACAAATAGAGACGGTTAAGGACGACAGAGCCAGAGATAGATCCCGCTCAGAGGGCAGTACATATTCAGATATAGCTGATGCAGAGATGATAGCAGAGGATAGTCTGGAGAGCACAACCCTGGTTCAGGATACTATTGAGTCAGCAGAGTCGGACCTTGATCGCGACACGATTTTCAGTGATGGTGGTACTGAGGCCACCCTTCTCTACGGTGGTACTGATGCCACCGCAGTTGATACAGATCCCTCGGATTCAGAATCTGATTGGGCAGATTGTGATGATCAGATGCCAGACCTGGATCCACCTGAGCCTATAAATGAGGAGGAGGTAGAGGTAGAGCAGATCAGAGACAATGCAGAGGACCCGCCTTCTCCAGATCCAGCTTGTGAGAGTTCTTTATCATTTTCCCAGGCAGATCTGGCAGAATTGTCAGCATACACACATCTTCTTCAGAAGCCAGATTTGCCAGCACCCAGCTGTCCAGAGCTAAAGCCGCTCCCTACTTCGCTGAAGTATCGATTCCTTGCGGGAGAATCTGAGATGTACCCAGTCATCATCTCTGCCGATCTGACTGGAGAACAAGAATCCCGTCTGATGGAGGTTCTTGAAAAGAACCGCAAGGCAATTGGATGGAGCGTAGCAGATCTCCATGGGATTAGTCCTTCGTTGTGCTCCCACCATATCTATCTCGAGGAAGGGGCAAAGCCGTCGCGTGAGTTCCAGCGGCGACTGAACCCCAACTACGAGAGGTTGTCATGAAGGAAATATCAAAATGGTGGAGTGCAGATTTTATTTATCCCATTTCCGACTCCAAGTGGGTTAGCCCCTTGCATGTGGTGCCCAAGAAGACGGGCATCACGACTGTGATCAGTGAGTCGGGAGAGGAGATTGCTACACGAGTACCCACCTCTTGGCGGGTCTGCGTTGACTACAGGAGACTCAACCAGGCCACCAAGAAGGACCATTTCCCCCTGCCTTTTATTGATCAGATCATAGAGAGACTGGCAGGGAAGAGCCATTATTGCTTCCTGGATGGGTACTCGGGCTACAATCAGGTGGCCATTGCTCCTGAGGATCAGGAGAAGACCACCTTTACCTGTCCCTTCGGTACATACGCCTTCCGACGCATGCCATTTGGGCTATGCAACGCCCCTGCGACTTTTCAGAGATGCATGCTGTCGATCTTTTCGGACATGGTAGGGGAGTGTTTGGAGGTCTTCATGGACGACTTCTCGGTTTACGGCGACGGATTCGATTCCTGTCTTGACTGCCTAGACCGAGTGCTCCAGCGATGTATTGCTACCCGCTTGGTTCTGTCTTGGGAGAAGAGTCACTTCATGGTGACTCAAGGGACGGTGCTTGGCCACATCATCTCCAACAGGGGCATGGAGGTTGATCCGGCCAAGGTGGACGTCATTAGAAAACTCGCACCGCCGTCCAATTTGAAGCAGCTACGGTCATTTCTGGGGCACGTTGGTTTTTATAGGAGATTCATTCATGATTTCAGCAAGATCGCCCGACCGTTGACTGATCTCTTGACGAAAGACACCGAGTTCCTTGTCGATGACAAGTGTCTTTCGTCCTTTGAGACTCTCCAGCAGTGTGTTATTGAGGCTCCTGTCCTTCAGCCACCCGATTGGTCTCTCCCATTCGAGATCATGACAGACGCCTCCGATTTTGCCGTGGGGGCAGTGCTGGGACAGAGGAGGGATGGAGTTCCATTTGCCATACACTACTCTAGCCGCACATTGGATTCCGCCCAGCGGAATTATACGGTCACAGAGAAAGAGATGCTAGCCGTAGTGTTTGCCCTAGATAAGTTCAGATCGTATATCATTGGATCTAGAGTGACTTTGTTTACTGACCACACCGTCATCAGGTACCTCATGTCAAAGAAGGATGCCAAGGCCAGACTTACTAGATGGATCCTTCTACTCCAGGAGTTCGACATTGAGATCAAGGATAAGCCTGGAGTCAAGAATGTGGTGGCGGATCATCTTTCCCGATTAGAGCAGCCTGAGGATTCTGAGCAGATTGATCCTATTCGAGATACCTTCCCAGATGAGGCGATCCTTGCTATCGCCTCACTCCCATGGTATGCCGATATTGTGAACTTTCTCGTTGCTGGGAAAGTCCCACAAGATTGGCCCAGGCAGAGGCTTGAGACCTTCCTTGCGAAGGCCAAGTCCTACCACTGGGAGGATCCCATCCTTTACCACGAAGGAGGGGATAGCATCTGGCGTCGGTGTATTCCTCAGGAGGAGCATCATAGTGTCCTCACTTACTGCCACAAGCTTGAGGCAGGAGGACATCATTCTGGGAGAAGAACGGCACAGAAAGTGCTCCAATCCGGCTTGTGGTGGCCTACCCTCTTCAAGGACTCTGATGAGTTCGTGAAGAGGTGTACTGACTGTCAGAGGATGGGCACTTGTGGACAGCGTGATATGATGTCGATGCAGCCCATTCACTTCTGTGAGGTTTTTGACGCATGGGGCATCGATTTCATGGGTCCATTCCCTAAGAGTCAGGGATTTGAGTACATTCTGTTGGCCGTAGATTATGTTAGTCGTTGGGTTGAGGCTATCCCCGCCCGAGCCGCTGATGCAAGGACAGTTTGCAGATTTTTGAGAAAGCACATCATCACGCGGTTCGGGGTTCCACGAGTTTTGATTTCTGATGGGGGGTCTCATTTCGTCAACGACCAGGTGAAGGCCCTCGCTAGCGAGTTCAGTATAGACCATCGTGTTGCCACACCTTACCATCCACAGACGAATGGTCTAGCTGAGGTGTCGAATAGGGAGATCAAGAATATTTTGCAGAAAGTCGTCCGCCCTGACCGAAAGAATTGGTCACAGCTTTTGGACTCGGTCTTGTGGGCATATCGGACATCTTTCAAGACTCCATTGGGCACATCTCCCTTTCGCCTCGTTTATGGCAAGCCGTGCCATCTACCTGTTGAGCTAAGACACAAGTCACTTTGGGCAGTCACAAATATTATGATGGATCCAGATGGTATAGGAGACCAGAGGAGGGCAGAGTTAGCCGCCCTGGAAGAGCTTAGAGATACAGCTTTCTCAAACAGCCTACATTATAAAGAGAAAGTGAAGGAGTGGCATGATTCTCATATCAGCCACAAGCATTTTGAGATTGGACAGAGAGTATGGTTGTTTGATGCAAGGCTACGATTATTTCCAGGAAAGCTACAGAGAAAATGGAAGGGACCTTACTTGGTCAGAAAGGTACACGATAACGGTAGCATTGATATATCTGAGTTATCTTCTGAGAGTACCTTTCGAGTGAACGGCCAGCGGCTCAAGCCATTTCTAGATCATGAGCCGCGGGACGTTATTATTGCCGCTATTCATTTTGCGTGAGATGTGGTCTCTTGACTCACATCTTTTGCATCTCACGCCTGATTCTCACTGTTCTTCCGTCTGTATAGATCCAGTTGTCCATATCATTCTATTCTTTAGTCCCACATCCCGTTTCTCATCCTGTGATCATGCTATACTTAGGGTGTACTTTACCCTAAGTATAGGGGGGATTGTCGGACCTGCGAGTATTCGTTTCATTCTTTCTGCTCCTGTTTTTGCTGCCTATACTTAGGGATATTTTACCCTAAGTATAGGGGGGGCAGACTCTGTATACTCTTCACTCGGATTTCCCTTCATGTACAGCTTGCTATACTTAGGATTAGTTAAGCCTAAGTATAGGGGGAAACCACCGAGTCCCCCTCATTCTATTCATTTATTCGTTTCTGTACTTAGCCATTCCTTTTCACTTCCCTTTTACTAAGCACGAGTTATGTCTTCTTCATCGCTCTTGATCACTCTGAGGACATCGTTCGAGCTAAGTATAGGGGTGTGTGTATATATTTCATATATACTTTAGCCATAACTCGTACTTTGTGTGAGTGTGTTAATAAATAAAATGGCTAAAAATCACAAAAATTTAAAAATTTTTCATGTACATAAACCTCTTTTATCTTGCACATACATAGCTAGTGTACAAAGTATTTTTGTAAAAATGATTTCAAAAATCTTTTGTGTAAAGCTTGTGTAAATATTTTTGTATCAAAATTATGTATATAGTAAAAATTTTTTCCAAAATGTTTTGAAAATCAAAAGTTTGCAAAAATCTTGTGTAAATGTTTGTAAATATCTTTTTGCAAAACTAGCACCTCATGCATCATTCATGATTTCAAAACATTTTTCAAAAATTTTGCATGATTGTAAAATATTTGTAAATAGCATCTTGTGTACATATATGTATATAGTTTTTCCTGGATAAGAGTTGACATTTAAACTAAGACTGGAATTAAATTGAGAAATGGAGCTTGAAAAAGATCTTAATCCACTTAACTTTAAGAGGAACCTTATAGGACTTAGGGTTAAGGCTTTTCAGGTCCATAAGGACTTAATTCTTTGAGTCCACTAGGCTATGAGCATATGTCATCTTGATGAGCCTAAGTAGAGCACTTAACAACACACGCATGACTCTTAGAGACAATGGCTTAACTTGCACCTGCACTTACACATGGCTCTCCACGGATGAGGTGGTGAGGAGGCAGTTTCCTTTGGCTTGGGGTAGCATATGAGGGTAGTACTTCTAGGCGGAACCTCTCTTCTTCTTATAGTGAAGGAAGTGCACCTCAACTTGGTCTAGTGGTGATGAAGGCTAAAGACAGAAGCTGTGGGTTGCAATAAAGCTTCAAAAGAGGGATAGTCTACTGGCTCAAGAGGAAAATTTCTTATCTATGCTGCACCATGTAGATATGTTGTACAGAAGCACTTGAAAAAAAAAATGCAAAAATGCAAAAAGAACTCCAAAAAAGTGGTGGGTCGGATTGAAAATTTAATAACCCCACCGGAGTGTACATAATCAAATAAAGCAAAAGCTTATGGTATCAATGGTACATCTCATGAAGCTTGCAGCGGGAGACTTAGCTACACTGGCTAAGCTTCCAAAATTCTATACTTCTACCCCCTCTTCTTGAGCCGGTTGCACTTGAACTTAGAAGGGAATACCCCGCTTCTCGAGGAAAGAGTTGCTAGACCGAGGCATTAGAGTTACCAGGTTGAGGGAGGCTGTTTCTTTGTTACTTCTGAGGTGGGGAGCCACATATCACTTACACCGCATGGAAAGATTCATGGTCATTAGAGTTTGTGTATGTAGACTTGTTCTGATCTGGTTTATTGAGGAGTCTTGCCCATAGATTGGTGGAACTTGGAGGCTGTTGAGTTTTAAGCTTAAGTCTAAATAAGGTTCCGACGCATTAATAATCCAAAGATCTGATCGAGCTCCATATTTCAAGTTAATGAAGGAAAGTTTAATAATTCAACCTTGATCCATGTACATCCTCTTTTTCTTTTTCTTTTTCTTTCTTTTTCATTTCTTTTTCAAATAAGTGTTTGCTAAGGGACTAGCAAAGTTAAAGCATAGGGGGTGATGAATACCCATTCATCACTCTTTATTCTCCTATTTTAGCTACAAAAACCTTTGCAAATACATGTAGATATGTGTAAATACAAATAATTACCAAAAGCATGCATTGTGTAAAAACCTGTAATTAGCATGTTTTTGTGCAAAAATAAAAGAATAAAGAGTAAAAAGAAAAAGAGGGAAATATTTAGAATAAATATTGAGCAACTTAACCCAAGGGAGGGCTCAGCATGGGCCTGACCGCATAAAATCCAAAGTAGAGGGAGATAGGAGCTCATGTGTACATACTTTTGTAAATAAATAAAATTATATTTTCCTCACCCAAAAATATGCTTGTACATATTTTGTATATATTTAGAAACTCTTAAAAACAAACCAAAAAGACCAAAAATATCCCTCCACCATGTGCATAGACCATCACCCATGTATTTATTTAACCCTATAAATAAATAAAATTATTTTCTAAACTTTTTGTAAATATTCTATGTTACATATTTTAAATACATAAAATAACAAGAAACAAAACAAAAATCAAATAAAAATCACAAAATTAAAAATACAAAAATACATTGTATAGATACCAAGTATATAAATGTATACAACTATTTATTTCACCCTTGTGTATAAATAATTAAAATAAAATAAAAATACCATTTTGTTCTTTATTTTATGATGTAAATAAATAAAATATAAAATGGGCATAAAAATACATAAAAATAACAAATAAAAAATCAAAAATTAAAATCTATATAGTGTACATATACTTATATATATATATAGCTACCCTATTTTTATTTCCAAAAATTAATTAAAAATCACCAAAAAATAGAAAAAAAAAAGAAAAATATTTCGTGTTTTGAGTTTTTCTTAATTCGGCCTTTTTCTACCTTAAATTAAATAAACAAAAAATTAAAAACGTGGCAGCTCCTGATTGGTCCACGGGGGATTGTTGACCCCGGTCAACTCCCCCGCGGACTCTTTCCTTTTGGGGAGACCCGCGCCCGACCCGACTTCGCCGATTTCTCCACGCGTCTCCAGCCTGTCGCCTCCGCAAACCCCGTGCCCGGATCCTTCGCCAATCGTCCATCATCCTCGCCGGATCCTTCGCCGAAGGATCCACGCCTTCCATAGCCGTCTCCACTCAACCCTAATCGGCCCTGTCTCCATATATATCCCGACCTCCGCCGCCTCCGCGCCTCATCTTTGGCTCGCCACTTTCATTCCCGTGACCTCCAGAGCAATCACCGAGGTGACAGCTCGCGTTTGCCCCTGTTGCAGTGAGGAGAGGGTGCCCCGACCATCGATCCGGCAGCTTCGCGCCGCCGTGCTCCGCCGCTAGCAGGAGCTCGAGCCTCAGGCCTTGACGCCCTTCGAGGCTACGACCAGGAGCTAGCCAAGCTCCAGCACAGTCTCTCGCATCACCCAGGTAGCCGATTAGCCTTTTCATTTAGCTTAATTTTTCATTTCGCCCAAATCGCATCTCCGACGAGTTTCCCTGATTCCGGCCATATCGCGCACCTTATCGATCATCGGAACCCACACACACCTTTGCCATTCTCCGACGCACGTTCTTCGCTCTTTCATTCAACCCAGCTCGCCCCGGAGCTGGGAGTCGAGCTCCACCATCCTCCGCTCGCCGGAGCTCATCCGCCCCGACCCACAGTCCACGTTCACTTCGCTTCTTCGGGTCGAGGCACTTTGCCCTCGACCCGCGAAGCTTCTGGTGCCTTTTGCAGGTCAAAGGGAGGGCATCTGAGCCCCCCTCACATCCAGACCAGAAGCCCGTCGCCGACGACCTCGCCGGAGCCCCTCCAGGGCTCGGCCGGGTCATCTGAGGCCTTCACCAGCTGCGGGACGTCACCGCAGATCTGTTCCGATACTTAGCAATAGCTGAGGAGAGCTACTGCAGGCGCACGAGGCCGGCGAAGCTCGCCGGCGGAGTGTTCTTCCTGCATCCTCCTTCACCGTCCGATCAGCCCCGCCGCTCCAGTCTCGATCCTGATCGTCCATCCACCGAGGAGCAGCAGCCGTTGATTATCTCGAGGGGCTGATCCGAACCGTCAGCACAGAGGAGAGAGGCCCCCAGCGCCTGAGCCGACCGATCACCCACGTGGCCACCTCTGCACCGTCGATCTGGCCCAAGAGCTGAAGAAGAAGAGCGCCGCCCCGTTCTCCACCGTTGGATCAGCTACGCGGCGCACATCAGGCCGTCGATAATAATAAAAGGGGTAAATTCATCTTAGGCCCCTCTGTTTGTTTTATTTCATTTTAGTCCTGTAATTTTTAAATTAAGTTGTTTATTTTCTGGGATATTTGCATTGAGGACCTCGTACTTACTCTATTTGCACTTATACCCCTGTCTATGTGGACCACGTGCTTCGTCACGTGAACTTTATTGGGTTATTTGCAATATAAACCTTGTAGTTCTGGATGTTACGGATTGAATAAAAAGTTTTTTATATTTGCATTTATGCCCCTGTGAGCGTTTGATTTGCACATGTGCGTGTTTTAGTGGGATTTTTGCAATACAGGTCCTGGACTTTTTGGTACGAGTTACCAAAAAGTCCTCGGACTTGTTTTTCTTACATATAGGTCCCTGAGTGCCCCAGACACGCGCCTCGCGCGTGATTTCTTGGGTATTTTGCACCAGGACCCCAGAACTTTTGGGTATTTGCACTTTGGTCCCTGTGCACAGTGCCCCTCCTTTATTTTTGAATAAAATATCAAATCACCTCCAAATTCGATGAAAATTTGACACATGGCTCCTGCCATGGTGTAGGATTTTTGTGAATTTTTGAGGACATTTTTGATTTCATTTGGTATTTTTAAAAATTCAAAAACCCTTATTTTTGCTACTGTTTAGAGTCATAAACCCCAAAAAAATATCAAAACCCTTTTAAAAATTCCATAAAAATTAGTTACTGTTTATTTTGTGTTCCTTGATTTTCTAGCCAATTTTGGCTATTTTTCATTGAGTAAAAACCCTAAAAACTTAAAAACACCTCAAAACTCCTAAAAATCATAATAAATAATTTAAAAACTCAAAAACAATAATTTTGGTGCTCAAATTTTCCTTGTTTTCTCTTGTATACAGGAAAATTACCTCCAGGTCCCTTTGAGATCCTTAGATATTTTATCTATGGGTTTTGGGCCTGGCTGGACAGTACCCCTTGCTTTTCGCACTGTTTGATTTTTAGGAAATAAAATAAACATCAGAAAAATCTCAAAAATTCACCAAAAACATAAAAAAAATAAAAATATTTTTGTCTGAATTTTTGCTTGCTTTCTAATGCATTAAATAAATTGTTCAAGTTAATTGTTTGTGTGCTTTTCCTGTTTTCTTTATATTCCAAAAATCCTAAAAAAATATAAAAACCCTTAAAAACACTAAAAAATACTCTCTCGGATTTCTGACTACATCGTAGGCCGCAAGGCCAATCTGTGCTCCTTGTGTTCGACCCTGGGTGCTATACCAGGTTAATCTCATAGCATGACCGCTCTCTTTCGTGCTCGATTAGTTTTACATGTTCTGAGTGGTTGATTTTTCTTGATATACTTAGCCCGAGTGATTGAGGTCGCGACGACCATTTCTTTACCTTTACCTTAGTCGTTCGGGCGGTTATCAGGATCCGACGAGACCATCCCGGATTCAGGTGGGGGAGTGGAGGTACCCAGCCCTAGCAGCAGTCATCCGGTCAGGGAGGGCAGTATAGCCAGCAGAGAGATCACCAACCTCAGCAGCAGCCCCAGCCTACCAGCCACAGCAGCAGTAGTCCTTCGTTCCTCGTCCCTATCAGCAGCAGGGACAGTCTTGGAGACGTGAGCAGCAGGCTCACCAGGCACACCAGCAGCAACATCCTTCCTCCTACCCCTCTCAGCAGCAGCACCAGTTCCAGCAGCCTCATTACCAGAGAGGCTACCCGTCGGGCCCCCATGAGAGCTCCACCTTGGATGACGTAGCCTGCCTCCTCACGGACCAGCAGGCTACATTTAGACGGGAGATGGACGAGTTCCGCCAGGAGATGCGGGACCTGATGAGAGGGAAGGCCACCATCCCTGCACAGATAGAGCCGAATCCGAATAGCCTGAAGAGGAAGTCTGAGCAGGTAGTTCACACTGAGCATGCCACTCCTAGTGATCTATTTGATGATATGTCTTCGGATCTATTTGATGATGATTTTGTTACACTTAGGAGCGGTAGAGCACCAGTAGGCGGCGCCTCATCTGAGCGACGACTCGAGTATCCACCCAGGGCGCCAGATGAGGAGGAGGAGAGCGGTACTGAGGCCGCACATGATGATGATGGTGGTACTGATGCCATCAAGGATGCTGATTCCACCGACGGTACTGAGGCCGCCGCTTCACCAGTTCGAGGAGGTGGTGCTGATGCCACCAGAGGAGCCAAGCCAGCCCGCGGTACTGAGTCCGCGAGATGTCCAGTAGCAGAGCTAACCCGTGGTGGTACTGAGGCCACCGGTGTTTGTATAGAGAGATCAGATGTTCTTCCTTATTCTCATGTATCTCAGAACACTGTTGTGAATAAAGGAAAAGGTTTAGTTTCTTCTGGTCCCACTATGGTGCTTGATGAATGTGCGGATCCGGCCGTCTAGCCGTCTAGGCCTTTTCCTAGTCCTTCATCTGCGAAGGACCCTGTGATCCCCTTCCCTAGAGCCCTTCAGATGGGGAAGGGGAAGAAAAAAGAAAAAGACCCAAAAAGAGAGAGCAGGAGGAATTCAGCCAGAGCATGATCGACAGATTTCAAATCCAGCTGACCCTCCAGGAGGCTTTGCAACACATCCCCCTTCTTCAGCGATCTTTGAGAGACAGGACCACAGTCAGGAGGAGGAGGAGGAACCATACTTCAGAGATTCATGTGCTGACGAAAGCCACGTGTTTCGCGATCCAGAACCGTCTGCCGGCCAAGAGGCCAGATTCAGGGGACCCGTATGTCAGATGTCAGATTAGTGAGCAGAGGTTCGACCGGACTCTATTGGATAGCGGATCGTCGATCAACCTCCTTCCGACAGCCCTTCTCGACCGCTTCGAGTTGGGCACTCTTAGACAGAGCAGGACAGTCCTTCAGTTTGCTGATCGATCTGTCAAGAGGCCGAAGGGGTTGTTGCGAGACATTGTCGTCACGATTCAGGGCCTGAAATTCCCCGTGGACTTCGTAGTGTTGGACATGGAGATCCCTGATTCAGTGGCCGATACCCCCATCATCCTTGGTCGTCCGTTCTTGGCCACAGCCAAGGCGGTGACTGGTCATGATAGCGGGAAGGTATACTTTCGCGTCGAGGGCGAGAGTGTACAGATAGAGACGGTCGAGGACTACAGAGCCAGAGAGAGAGCACGCTCAGGGGATAGCACAGATTCAGAGCAGCTGACAGACGCAGAGCCAGACATCCACCAGGACTGTGACTTTGTGATCACAGACGATGAGGCAGCACGGGCAGATCCTGCAGCACAGGCCATCCTCTCATTTTCAGACACAGCTGATGACGAGATGATAGCAGAGGAGAGCTTGGAGAGCACAGCCCTGGTCCAAGATACTACAGAGGCAGCAGAGCCGGTTCTCGACCGCGACACGGTTGTTAGTGATGGTGGTACTGATGCCACCTTGTTTGATGCAGATCCCTCGGATTCAGAGTCTGATTGGGCAGATTGCGTTGATCAGATGCCAGACCTGAGTCCACATGAGCCTACAGATGAGGAGGACGTAGAGGCAGAGCAGATCAGAGAACGCACAGTTGAGCAACCTCCTCCAGATCCAGTTTGCGAAAGTTCGCTTTCTTTCTCCCAGGCAGATTTGGCAGACTTAGCAGCATTGACACATTTTCTTCCGAAGCCAGAATTGCCAGCGCTCAGCTGTCCAGAGCTGAAGCCGCTCCCTACTTCGCTGAAGTATCGGTTCCTTACGGGCGAGCCTGAGATGTACCCAGTCATCATATCTGCTGATCTGACTGGAGAGCAAGAACCCCGTTGATGGGGGTTCTTGAAAAGAACCGCAAGGCAATCGGATGGAGCGTAGCAGATCTCCATGGGATTAGTCCATCAGTGTGCTCCCACCATATCTATCTCGAGGAGGGGGCGAAGCCGTCGCGTGAGTTCCAGCGGCGACTGAACCCCAACCTGAGAGAGGTCGTGATGAAGGAAATATCAAAATGGTGGAGTGCAGATTTCATTTATCCCATTTCCGACTCCATGTGGGTCAGCCCCTTGCATATGGTGCCCAAGAAGACGGGCATCACGACTGTGATCAGTGAGTCGGGAGAGGAGATTGCTACACGAGTACCCACCTCTTGGAGGGTCTGTGTTGACTACAGGAGACTCAACCAGGCCACCAAGAAGGACCATTTCCCCCCCTGAGGATCAGGAGAAGACCACCTTTACCTGTCCCTTTGGTACATATGCCTTTCGACGCATGCCATTTGGGCTATGCAATGCCCCTGCGACTTTTCAGAGGTGCATGCTGTCGATCTTTTCGGACATGGTAGGGGAGTGTTTGGAGGTCTTCATGGACGATTTCTCGGTCTACGGCGACGGATTCGACTCCTGTCTTGACTGCCTAGACCGAGTACTCCAGCAATGTATTGAGTACCATTTGGTTCTATCTTGGGAGAAGAGTCACTTCATGGTGACTCAAGGGACGGTGCTTGGCCACATCATCTCCAACAGGGGCATGGAGGTTGATCCGGCCAAGGTTGATGTCATTAGAAAACTCGCACCACCGTCCAATTTGAGGCAGCTACGGTCATTCCTGGGGCACGTTGGATTTTATAGGAGATTTATTCAGGATTTCAGCAGGATTGCCCGACCGTTGACTGACCTCTTGATGAAAGACACCGAGTTCCTTGTCGATGACAAGTGTATCTCGTCCTTTGCGACTCTCCAGCAGTACGTGATTGAGGCTCCTGTTCTCCAGCTGCCTGATTGGTCTCTCCCATTCGAGATCATGACGGATGCCTCCGATTTTGCCGTGGGGGCAGTGCTGGGACAGAGGAGGGATGGAGTTCCGTTTGCTATCCACTACGCTAGCCGCACATTGGATTCCGCCCAGCGGAATTACACGGTCACAGAGAAGGAGATGCTAGCCGTAGTATTCGCCCTAGATAAGTTTCGATCTTATATCATTGGATCTAGAGTGACTTTGTACACAGATCACACCGCCATCAGGTACCTCATGGCAAAGAAGGATGCCAAGGCCAGACTG
Source organism: Ottelia alismoides (assembly GCA_037367405.1). Classification (NCBI taxonomy): domain Eukaryota; kingdom Viridiplantae; phylum Streptophyta; class Magnoliopsida; order Alismatales; family Hydrocharitaceae; genus Ottelia; species Ottelia alismoides. Next base: position 1,361,046 of record JAZKJV010006045.1, on the reverse strand, counting down.
ACTAGACGGATCCTTCTACTCCAGGAGTTCGACATTGAGATCAAGGATAAGCCTGGAGTCAAGAATGTGGTGGCGGACCACCTCTCCCGTTTAGAGCAGCCTGAGGAGTCTGAGCAGATTGATCCCATTCGAGATACCTTCCCAGGTGAGGCGATCCTTACTATCGCCTCACTCCCGTGGTATGCCGATATTGTGAACTTTCTCGTTGCTGGGAAAGTCCCACAAGATTGGCCCAGGCAGAGGCTTGAGACCTTCCTTGCGAAGGCCAAGTCCTACCACTGGGAGGATCCCATCCTTTACCACGAAGGAGAGGATAGCGTCTGGCGTCGGTGCATTCCTCAGGAGGAACACCATAGCGTCCTCACTTACTGCCACAAGCTTGAGGCAGGAGGACATCATTCTGGGAGGAGAACGACACAGAAAGTGCTCCAATCCGGCTTGTGGTGGCCTACCCTCTTCAAGGACTCTGATGAGTTCGTGAAGAGGTGTACTGACTGTCAGAGGATGGGCACTTGTGGACAGCGTGATATGATGCCGATGCAGCCCATTCATTTCTGTGAGGTTTTTGACGCATGGGGCATTGATTTCATGGGTCCATTCCCTAAGAGTCAGGGATTTGAGTACATTCTATTAGCCGTTGATTATGTTAGTCGTTGGGTTGAGGCCATCCCCGCCCGAGCCGCTGATGCGAGGACAGTTTGCAGATTTTTGATGAAGCACATCATCACGCGGTTCGGGGTTCCACGAGTTCTGATTTCTGATGGGGGGTCTCATTTCATCAACGACCAGGTGAAGGCCCTTGCTAGCGAGTTCAGTATAGACCATCGTGTTGCCACACCTTACCATCCACAGACGAATGGTCTAGCCGAGGTCTCGAACAGGGAGATCAAGACTATTTTGCAGAAAGTCGTCCGCCCTGACCGAAAGGATTGGTCACAGCTTTTGGACTCGATCTTGTGGGCATATAGGACTTCTTTCAAGACACCATTGGGCACATCTCCCTTTCACCTCGTATATGGCAAGCCGTGCCATTTACCTGTTGAGTTGAGGCACAAGTCACTTTGGGCAGTTACAGATATTCTTATGGATCCAGATGGTGTAGGAGACCAGAGGAGGGCAGAGCTAGCTGCCCTGGAGAAGCTTAGAGATACAGCTTTCTCAAACAGCCTACAGTATAAGGAGAGAGTGAAGGAGTGGCATGATTCTCATATCAGCCACAAGCATTTTGAGATTGGACAGAGAGTATGGCTGTTTGATGCGAGGCTTCGTTTGTTTCCAGGGAAGCTGTAGAGCAAATGGAAGGGACCCTACTTGGTCAGAAAGGTACACGACAATGGTAGCATTGATATATCCGAGTTGTCTTCTGAGAGTACCTTTCGAGTGAACGGCCAGCGGCTCAAGCCATTTCTAGATCATGAGCCGCGAGTCGTTGATGTTGCCCCTATTCATTTTGCGTGAGATGTGGTCTTTGACTCACATCTTTTGCATCTCACGCCTGATTATCACTGTTCTTCCGACTTGTATAGATCCAGTTGTCCATATCATTCCATTCTTTAGTCCCACATCCCTTTTCTCATCTTATGATTATGCTATACTTAGGGTGTACTTTACCCTAAGTATAGGGGGGATGTAGGATCTGCGGGTATTCTTTTCATTCTTTCTGCTCCTGTTTTGCTGCCTACACTTAGGGATATTTTACCCTAAGTATAGGGGGGGGCAGACTCTGTATCTTCTTCACTCGGATTTCCCTTCAGGCACAGCTTGCTATACTTAGGATTAGTTAATTCTAAGTATAGGGGGAAACCACCGAGTCCCTATCATTCTATTCATTTATTCGTTTCTGTACTTAGCCATTCCTTTTAACTTCCCTTTACTAAGCACGAGTTATGTCTTCTTCATCGCTCTTGATCACTCTGAGGACATCGTTCGAGTTAAGTATAGGGGGGGTGTGTATATATTTCATATATACTTTAGCCATAACTCGTACTTTGTGTGAGTGTGTTAATAAATAAAATGGCTAAAAATCACAAAAATTAAAAAATTTTCATGTACATAAACTTCTTTTATTTGCACATACAGAGCTAGTGTACACAGTATTTTTGTAAAAATGATTTCAAAAATCTTTTGTGTAAAGCCTGTGTAAATATTTTTGTATCAAAATTATGTATATAGTACAAAATTTTTTCTAAAATGTTTTGAAAATCAAAAGTTTGCAAAAATCTTGTGTAAATATGTGTAAAGATCTTTTTGCAAAACTTGCACCTCATACATCATTCATCCATGATTTCAAAACATTTTTCAAAAATTTTGCACGATTGTAAAAATTGTGTAAATAAGCATCTTGTGTACATATGTATATAGTTTTTCTGGATGAGAGTTGACATTTAAACTAAGTCTGGAATTAAATTGATAAATGGAGCTTGAATAAGATCTTAATCCACCTAACTCTAAGAGGAACCTTATAAGGCTTAGGGTTAAGGCTTTTCAGGTCCATAAGGACTTAATCCTTTGAGTCCACTAGGCTATGAGCATATGTCATCTTGATGAGCCTAAGTAGAGCACTTAACAACACACGCATGACTCTTAGAGACAATGGCTTGACTTGCACCGGCACTTTACACACGGCTCTCCACGAATGAGGTGGTGAGGAGGCAGTTTCCTTTAGCTTGGTGTAGCATATGAGGGTAGTACTTCTAGGCAGAACCTCTCTTCTTCTTCTAGTGAAGGAAGTGCGTCTCAACTTGGTCTAGTGGTGATGAAGGCTAAAGACAGAAGCCGTGGGTTGCAATAAAGCTTCAAAAGAGGGATAGTCTACTGGCTCAAGAGGAAAATTTTTTGTATATATGCTGCACCATGTAGATATGTTGTATAGAAGCACTTGAAAAAAAATATGCAAAATGCAAAAAGAACTCCAAAAAAGTGGTGGGTCGGATTGAAAATTTAATAACCCCACCGGAGTGTATATAGTCAAATAAAGCAAAAGCTTATGGTATCATGTTACATCTCATGAAGCTTGCAGCGGGAGACTTAGCTACACTGGCTGAGCTTCCAAAAGTCTATACTTCTTCCCCCTCTTCTTGAGTCGGTTGCACTTGAACTTAGAAGGGAATACCCCGCTTCTCGAGGAAAGAGTTGCTAGACCGAGGCATTAGAGTTACCAGGTTGAGGGAGGTTGTTTCCTTGTTACTTCTGAGGTGGGGAGCTACATAACACTTACACTGCATGGAAAGATTCTTGGTCATTAGAGTTTGTGTATGTAGACTTGTTCTGATCTGGTTTATTGAGGAGTCTTGCCCATAGATTAGTGGAACTTAGAGGCTGTTGAGTTTTAAGCTTAAGTCTAAATAAGGTTCCGACACATTAATAATCCAAAGATCTGATCGAGCTCCATAATTCAATTTAATGAAGGAAAGTTTAACATTCAACATTGATCCATGTACATTCCCCTCTTTTTCTTTTTTCTTTTCTTTCTTTTTCACTTCTTTTTCAAATAAGTGTTTGCTAAGGGACTAGCAAAAGTTAAGTATAGGGGGGGTGATGAATACCCATTCATCACTCTTTATTCTTATATTTTAGCTACAAAAACCTTTGCAAATGCATGCATATTCATGTAAATACAAATAATTACCAAAAGCATGCATTGTGTAAAAACATATAATTAGCTTGTTTTTGTGCAAATATAAAAGAATAAAGATTAAAAAGAAAAAGAGGGAAATATTTAGAATAAATATTGAGCAACCTAACCCAAGGGAGGGCTCAACATGGGCCTGACCGCATAAAAGCCAAAGTAGAGGGAGATAGGGGCTCATGTGTGTACATATTTATGTAAATAAATAAAAATATTTTCCTTAACAAAAATAGCTTAAATTATGCTTGTAAATACTTGTATATATCTATAAGTATAAAAACAAAAGAAAAAGATAAAAATCAAAAAGACCAAAAATACAACCTTCACCATGTATATAAACCACTCTTATATATTTATTTAGTCTTGTAAATAAATAAAATTAACTTTTCTAATTTTTATAAATAATCTATATTCTATAATAAAATAAAAACAATCAAAACAAAAACAAAAATAACAAAATTAAAAATACAAAAATACATTGTACATATACCATGTATATAAATGTACACACATATTTATTTTACCTATGTATATAAATAATAAAAATTAAATAAAAATATCTTTTTATTCCTTATTTTATAATGTAAATAAATAAAATATAAAAAGGAATAAAATTGTACAAAAATAACAATTAAAAATCAGAAATCAAAACCCTATATATTGTAAATATACCTATGTATAGTACTATATTGTATATACCTTATTTTTATTTCCAAAAATTAATTAAAAATCACTAAAAAATAGAAAAAAATAAAATAAAAATATTTCATGTTTTAAGTTTTTGTTGAATCGGGCCCTAGCTACCCTTAATTTTCATTTCAAAATTCAGCCACGTTTCCCATTTCCATTGGGTCCTGGGAGTGTTGACCGCCCGGTCAACTCCCCACCCAGGACCACCCCGTCTCGGATCTGGGCGAAGGACCCGACTTCTCCCCTTTCTACCCGCTTGATCCGACACCCATTTCACCAAACCCCAGGTCCGAATCCTTCACCTCACATCCGACATCCTCGCCGGAGCCGCACCCTCGGGATCCGCGCGCTCCTGAGCTTGCCCGGACCCATCTTTCTCGGATCCCTAGCCGTATATAGCTGCAGCTCCGCCACTCGATTGATCCATCTTTGGCCATTCGCCTCCTTCACCTGTGAGCTCCGGAGAGACCGCGAGAGTGACAGCTTGCGCCTTGACCTGTCGCAGCGAGGAGAGGAGGAGGACCCATCGATCCGGCGAGCACAACCGCCGCAGCTCCGCCACCAGCGTGAGCTCCGAGCCTCGGAGGGAGACGATCCTTGAGGCGACGACCAGGAGCTTCAGCAGCTCCTCCCCAGTCTTTCCGACCACCCAGGTAGCCCCTTAGGATTTCCTTTTTCGTCGATTTCCATTTACGCCCAAATCGCGTCGCCGCCGTATATCTTCGATTCCGACCACTCCATTATCCCTTTCGATCATCGGAGTCGACCCTCGCATTCGCCTCCTTCCGACGCACCTTCTGCACCCCTCCGTTCAACCCAGCTCGCACATGAGCTGGGAACCGAGCTCCTCCGTCCACCACCTTCGCCGGAGCTCGCCATTCCGACCCACCGTTCACCGTCGCTACGCCTAACCGGGTCGAGGCAATTTGCCCTCGACCCGTGAGTCTCCTGAGCTATTTTGTAGGTGTTACCAAGCCCATCTGAGGGCTCTGGTCATTCAGGCCAGGAGGCCCAGCTCCGCCGACCTCTCGCCCGAGCTTCTCGGAGCTCGGCTCGATCATCGGAGCTTACCGGCAGACGCGGGAGCCCTCCACGATTCTTCTCCGACATTCAGAGTGCTCCCAGGAGGTCAGCAGCGCTCGCACGAGGCCGGCGAGTCTCGCCGGGGACCTGTTCTTCCAGCATCCTCCATCGTCGTTCGATCAGCCTCCTGCTCCAGGCGCCATCTGGACCGTTCGTCCCTGGAGCTCCCTTCGACGTCAGATCTGAGGAGTCTGATCCCAGCCGTTAGATCTACACGTGGCTCGGCCCCGACCGTCGGATCAGTCCGAGAATCCCAGCGCTGGCGTGCCACTTGATTCAGACCGTAGATCCCTCCACGTGGCAGCCATCCAGCCGCTCCGCTTAATAAAGGGTAATTTACCCTTAGGCCCTGCCTTATCTTTTATTTCGTTTTAGCCCTGTAAATGTTGAACTTAGTTGTTTAGTTTTCGGGTAATTTGCATAGTGGACCCCGTACTTTATTCTATTTGCTCTTATACCCCTGTGCGTTGTATGCCACGTGCTTCGTCACGTGTTTATTTGGTTTATTTGCAATAGAGACCCTTGTAGTTCTGGTTGTTCTTGAATTAACAATATCTTTTACTTATTTGCATTTATACCCCTGTGCGTGATTTATTTGAGCATGTGCTTTATATTTTGGGTGTTTTGCAGATAAGCCCCTAGACTTTTGGTACGTGTTACCAATAAGTCCTCGGGACTTTTTTATTACATTTGGATCCCTGAGTGCCCCAGGCACGCGCGTGGCGCGTGTTTTGCTGGGTATTTTGCACCAGACCCCCCAGAACTTTGGGTATTTGCACTTTGGTCCCTGTGCACAGTGCCCCTTCTTTATTTTTGAATAAAATAGCAAATCACCTCCAAATCCAACGAAAATTGGACACATGGCTCCTGCCATGGTGTAAACTTTTTGTGGATTTTTGAGGACATTTTTGATTTCATTTGATATTTTAAAAAAATCAAAAACCTTCATTTTTGCTACTGTCTAACTTGAAAAATCATAAAAAATATTAAAACTCACTTAAAAATTCCACAAAAATTAGTTACTGTTTAACTTACTTAGTTTGATTTTCGAGCCAATTTTGGCTATTTTTCATTACTGAAAATCACTAAAAACTTAAAAACACTCAAAAACCTATAAAAATTCTAATAAATAAATTAAAAATCCAAAAACAATAAAATTGGTGCCTAAATTTTTCTCATTTTGTTCTCTTTACAGGAAAATTACCTCCCAGCTATTTTAGGGCTTTTAGATATTTTACCTAGGCCTGTTTAGCTCGTCTGGACAGTACCATTTGTTTTAGTCACTGTTTGATTTTTTTTAGAAAATTAAATAAACATCAAAAAATTCTCAAAAATTCACCAAAAACACTAAAAAATATAAAATACATAAAAATATTTTTGTTTGAATTTTTGGTTGATTTTTAGTACTTAAAATAAATTGTTGAAGTGCGTGCTTGGTTGCTTTTCTCATTTTCTTAATAAACTAAAAAATCCAAAAAAAATATAAAATATTCAAAAACCACCAAAAATATTTTCTCCTTTTATTTTATCTCTTCTGAGACTACTTCGTAGGCTGAGAGGCCAAACCGTGCTTCTTGAGTTCGACCCTAGGTGCTATACCAGGTTAATCCAATAGCTGGACCGCTACTTCGTATTTTGATCGATTTTATCTTCATTGAGTGGTTCATTTTTCTTGATTGACACATCTGAGTGACCGAGGTCGCAACGACCACTTTTGTACCTTTACCTTAGTCGCTCGGATTTTCGTGTCACCAGGCTCCTCGAGCCTTGATTCATTGCCGAAAAATTGAATAAGAAGGGGGACAAGCCATGTCTGACATAGGATAAGAAGAGGTCAGAGGAGTTGAGCTAGGGTCAACGACGGGAGAGCTCCCATTGGTCCAACTAGACCGTTAGAAGACAAAATAATATAAAAAGAATAAATAAATAAAAATAAAATAGTAAATGAATTAATTAAATAAAAGTCAAAAATACAAAAACTGTTTATTTTTATTTAATGTTTTATTATGATTTTTATTTATTTTTCCAGTTATTTTATTGTATGATACTTTTATATGCATAAATATAGGTTATTTATCCATATATAGTATATTTTATTTTTATTTCGTATTTAAAATTTTATTATTTTGTACACTTATTTTATATACTTATAACTTATTTAAACACACACACACATTATTACTTTTTTCTGAAGTTATATGTACACTTAAATAAATATGTATATATAATATATAGGTATATTATTAGCATATTCATCTATGTATTTTAGGATACTTATTTATTTTATTTTTAATGGTTTTATTTTATTTTAATTATGTACATGTATTATAAACATTATTTACAAAAGTATAATAATATAAAAAGATGAAAAATATAAAGAATAAATAAATTGATGATTTTATATAGGTAAATTGCACAATGAGGACCCAAAACCTAACTTTCGCGTCTTAACTTCAAATTGGATGAAACCCTTCATTAAATAGCTTATTAATTTTTATATACAATTTAAGGTGAGTTCGGTCAATTTTGATACAACGTGGAGAAGATACGAGTTTGTGAAGTTTGCATTTTGGCTTTTTATTTTGACTGTCTAGGTCAAATTGTACATTTTTTTGTATGAAATAAACTTTGTATTTTTTATTTATTTTGTCTACAACTTTCATGTACAAAGTTTATTGATTTGAGGTATAAATAATGAAGAATAAAATAGGTCCGAAATTGGATTTATTGAAAAATAAAAATTAGGGTTTTTATTGTCATTTTGGGTCTTATCTCCCCCTACCTTATTCCTTGTCGATCAGGTCAATTCTTGACTTAGTCTCGGGGTTTAGGGTCAGTCAGTGCCTTTGTCACTTTATTCTTTTTCTTTTCCTTCCTTTATTTTTTATTTTAGAATTAAATACATTAATTATATAGTATTTTTTTGCAAATTACAGAGTATTTATTTTGACAAATTAATGATATAACATGCATTTAGCTAGGGATTTAACACCAAAATGAAGGAATCAAGGTGGTGAAATGGAGACTCATCAGCTGCCTCTACGCCTCACGTGACTAGCACACACCCTTGGGTAATTTTGCACTCTTCTCCTGCTTGTTTTCTGTTTGTATTAGGTCATTCTTTTGTATATAAACTTCTAAAATAATTGCATATTAATCCATGTAGTTGTGTAAATTGCATTTGTGTGCTCATCATTGTTGTGCACCTGGTAGATCACAGGTTTTGTTGGTCTTTTTGCAAGCTTCATCCTGGAACTTATATTATTGTTAATAATTGATGAAGACGTCTTCATTAATTGCATATTAGTCCCTTACAAAGCTTGACTTGTGCAACTCACATGTTTGATGGGATTTTTTGCACGTTTAGTCCTACATCTCCTTTATTTGTTAATAAATGGTATGAAGCTTCTTAAAAATTGCACTTAAGTCATTATTAAACTAAATTTAATTTCATTGCTTATTTTTCTTCAATTATTTAGCTCTATTGTTCTAAAAAAGTCCATGAAAATAATAATAAATACTAGATAACTAAATCTAGCTCCAATAATTTCGATTTCACAAAATAACTTTGTTTTCTAGTTTTAAAAAGATAAAAACATCTTAAAACTCATTTTTTAAACTTTAAAAATTTGAAAAACTTCGAAAAAAGCTCTGAAAAATTGTAAAAATATTTCTGTAACTCATTTTACTATATTTTACTACATAAAAAATTAAAAAAAATTGAATATAAAATACTAAAATTTATATATTCATAATATCTTATAAAAATTCTATAAAATCATATAAAAATCATAGAAAAATATTTTATATTTTTAAAAATCTTGATAAAAATTTTTTGGTACAAATTTGGTTTCAAGATTGTTTGACTCTATTGTCTACTTTAAAAATACGAAAATAATAACTTAGTTTTCTTTTAAATTTATTTTCAACTTTAAATCTGTAAAAAAAATAAAAATACCATAAGTAATAAAAATAGTAAAAAATACTTAAAGTACAAAAACACATCATTTATTTATTTTTAAGTATATTTCACATATTTTAAGATATAAAAAGGCTTTATTTTCATTTTTGTTTATATCATATTCATAAATTGATTTTGGAAAATGTTAAAAGATATAAAAATTTGCAAAATTAAAATCAATTAAAAAATTAAAAATCGGAAAATATAAAAAATAGAAAACATTTAGAAATTAATCAAAAATATAAAATTCATAAGAATCCATGAAAATTCCTTAATTCCGTTGAAAGGAAATTACAAATCATAAAAGGAATTAAAAAACTATATTAATTAGCAATAATTAATAGCTTTTATTTTTGTTGCCTCCCTGAGTTCAACCTTGGAAGATATACAAAGTTAAATAAAAACAAAATTCTCTTAGAGTAAAATTTTCATTCGTGAATGGTTGGATAGCAACGATACAATACATTCATTATCTAAATCATTTTTAGAGCCCGATAATCCATGAGTAATCAACAAATCAGGACCATAATTGAGATATGTATGGTGAGGTAATGGCCATATATTTGTTACAGATGCAATCGACAAATATAGATATGAAAATAAAAGTTACCCTATAATTAGCCATTTTAGGATATGGATACATATATAGACTTTGATGGCTATGGAAAATGTGTATGTTATCTTATCCACGGAAATGAATTCGGATATGGAATAGAACAAATCAGAATTGACAATACTATAATTATATTGGAAAAGTAAGTTATATGACTAGTATAGTTGATATCAGCCTATCCTTAAGATGAGATTAAGAACAAATTTTGATATATTTCATTTTGTTTAATTACCGAGTCACTTTGATGGAAAAATGACGATCTTCCGTTTCAAGTTCTTGTATTTAAGAGCTTAGTTGAGAAATGTGTGCCTGGTGGGTGCACATACTACCGTCAGCTAAGAGAAAGAAAGCTTATAAGATCTAGTTGGAAAGTGGTTTTTGTAGGATTAACCACAGAAAATTCGATGAAATAGCTAGGTAAGTAGAGAATTTGAAGAAATAGTTAGTCCTTACATAAAACTATTTAAAGGAGGGAAAAGTGATTGTCAAATCCTCATAAGCAAGCTTCTTTCTCGTGGAAGAGACTGAAGCTTATTATAGAGGGTTTCTGCAAGCTACGTGAAAGGGTGGAAGTCAGCTTGCGGAGGTCAGGGTCGAGGATCATCAAAGGGTGCATATGTGCTAGCATGGCGAAGGATTCTCTTGCTCCTGGATTTGGATGACTTGAGAGAGGAAGACGAGAGCCCCTACTCCAGTAAATGGATTGGATACTCAAGGGCTACCCGCAAAAGAAATTTCTTCTCTTTCTTAGTCACTATATAAATGTGATCTAATTCTTATATGTATTTATAGTTAAATATAGAGTAAATTATACAAAAGTCCATAAACTATACACTCAATTTCAATGTCATACCCAAACTTCCAAAAGTAGCAATGTATTACCTAACCTATTGATTTGGTAACAATGAAGTACCTTGCTAAAGGGAAAGGCTAACCACCGTTAATGTAATGAATTGAAGGATGTAAATACCCTCATCTTTATCCCTTCAGAACTGACCCGTCATCCCCTCACGATGTAAAACCATCTTCGGGTTTTTTCCCTGAAGCCTCCACCTCTAATTTGATCACACCGCTCCCCTCTCATTCCTCATGGGCTACTCCCCAACGAGCATCTCCTCTCCAAGCTCTGAGCGATGTTGCCGCTCTTCAAAGCCCTCCAGATCCAACACCGCCATTGCCGGACATCGACAACCTCAAGCCTTCACCACTATCAATACCTCCTCGTTAGTGTTGCTTCACTACGAGTAGGTCCTTTCACTTCCATGAACCAAAAAATGGTGGTGATGTTCCCCGTCCCACATTGGCGTGCGAGGAGGTCCATGTCCTCCTTGTTAATGGTCAGGCACCCTCAACAACTAGCCACCCCCTTGTTAGTCACCCTCGACCCCAACACATCGAGCTCTTTGAACCCCTCTGCCCTGCACCCCTCCAGCCCCAGCGACTCTAGCTCTCACCACCGTCAGCATCGTCCAATCAATGACCCTCACACACCCATACAGGTTGACCCTTTTTCGTGCCCGTCTTCCTCGATGAGTTGACCCATCTCAACAGTGAGAACACCCTCTATCTGTGATCCTAGTAAGACCAACGAGCTCAATATGGTTGACTTGGCCAAACATTGGAACCAATCTCGACAGTAACTCATCCTCAATGGCCTCACAATGCTTGATTGTTAACGAGTCCAACAAAGGGTAAGATCCACCTCCAATATCCTTTGGTTCCTCTGTACCTTTCACGTTGTTGTAGACAAGACCGTTGCACCTCACCAAAGATAGTAGCTTTAACGTCCTCCTTTAGTTCCCGATCGCTGACATGACCTCATCGTCAGTAATCCCATCACACCTTTAGATTTTGAGGGCCTTAAGGTGGTGGGTAGAGCCTGTGAGACCAACCAGCCCCTCGTTTTTAAGGTACCCACATCTTCCCATGCTAACCTCCCTCAAGCCTCAAAGGTGGTCGGGGTGGTCATACCGATCCCTGTAAGGCCCGCGCAGGAGCTCAAGCAAAGGACCTTGAGCTTCAGGACTAGTCATACCCATGTAAATGGCACAAAGTGATAGAGATGGGGGTATTTACGTCCTTCAATTCATTAATTTAATGGTGGTTAGCCTTTCCCGTTAGCCATGCTCCTCATTGTTACCAAATCCATAGATTAGGTACCACACTTCTGAAAGATCGGGTATGACATTGAAATTGGGTGTATAGTTCACGAACTTTTGTGTAATTTACTTTTAAATATATTCCAATATTTTTATGATAAAATTTATATATCTGAATATAGATTTAGTTTCTGGGTATGTAAAGTAATATCTATATTTAGATACAACACACATCAAATTTTGCATACAATAATAAATAATAAAACGTACATTTTTTATGCATTTACTATTGCAATTCTATATTACTTGTCTTCAGACAAATAACCCACCGAGACTTGGCCACTAGACCTGAGTCCCTCCCATCCAATCTGCTCTTGGATCTGGCTTGGACTAAGAAATGAGATGAATGGGTTGTTCTTTCTTTCTCCTACTCATCGGCGGGGCATGGACATGTGCTAACAAATTAAAATTTACATATATTCAGTATAATAAACTTCAAATAATTATTTTACTTTGTCAATGTTACATTATATTGACATAGTTTAGATTTCAGGTAACACATATAATTATAACTCAGATTTATAAAGTTTAGGCAATGCATAGAAAAATTATTTATCTCTATAAATGAAATAAAAAATTGAGGAAAAGATTTAAAATTGGTCCAAGGGGCGACACCACGATATATGACTGTTGGTGAAGACTACTGGAAATTAAAAGAAATCCCACTAAAAGAAGAACGATGACAACTCTATCGCTTCCCTCAATCTCTTCGTCTCTGCTCTCTCCCTCTCCATTACATTGTTTTCTTCTCTTGTCATTGTGGCATGACACTATTACTCTCTCTTATTATAGGCTCATGTACAATATTAGATTGATTATAACAATCAACCTTGATCAAAACCGTAATGAATCTCAATTAATTAACATAACTGTCAATCTCCATCAATGAAAATCTTCACAAGATTGGATCACACCTAATCAAATCTTCTTCAAAAATTAATAGAATTGAACTCTGCTATATTAAGATTTTATTTTTTTCTCAATCTCAATACCAATATATATAATTATATCTGTGTGCATATCATCAATCGATTCTGATTTGTTTTGAATTCTGGGAGCTTCCACGAAGAATACCTCATTTAACAAGTACATTGACAGACTGCTTAGTGGTGTGTGTTAGTCGTTGCCTAGGTCATTGACAGCGATTGAGCAGCTTGTTGGAACCTTGTGTATTTTCTTCAACCATATTTATGTTGACTGTGAAATACATGTCCCCACGGTTTCCTGCCTTTCCCCTCGCCCTATCTTATGCATCTATCGTTTATCTATACATGCGTAGACTTGTACAAGTGCCTATACCCGTCTTCATGATCCCTTAGAGATGGGAAGAAAACTAATGGCGATACTCAGCTGTCTAGTATTTCTGCTCTCTGCTTCTATTCCTCTTATTGATGGACAGCCCGGTATGCAGTGTTCATGACTATCGATCTCGATCTCTCCTTTTTTTTATTTACTTAAATAAATTAGGCTTTGTATTAGACTTTATTCCCACAGGAAAATTGTTTCAAAAAGTACAGTTGTATGGTTTCAACGGCTTTTCTAGATTGGCATGTTGGGTGAGTTGTTTACCTTCATGCGCCCAACGTACGGTGCATCTAAGGATCGATTACCCAGGCCAAACTAAATTTGAAATATATTTTGGTCTTATATTATAAGCCAATCCCTGCTCCTCTGATAGAATAGGTTTATATAGAAAGATATGACCATATTGATATTGCCTTGTATTTTTGTCAGTCCACACTTTTCAATATGTCAAAATCTATCCTTCAGAATTGTTTCCAAAGCCCAGAAGAAGAATTATGGAGTTCATAGTCGTTACTATAAACTTTCATAGATAGTTCTTGTTTATTTCCGTCGACATGATTGCTAATTTTCGTCCAGTGTCTCCAGAATCTGGAGTAATTACGTTGACAATCATCAATTGCCTGCCTTCGATAATAAGGTCAATCTATTTCCTTCACGAGATCCATGACGAAAAAGTTCTTTATTTTTTGCGAACTGAAATAGAAGTTTGCAGTGGGCGTGCACATGGAAGACTTAAAAGAGAAGACTAAAATCGGATCTCCACAAAAGGATAATGTTTTTGTGTAAGAAAATTAGATGACAATATTTAGTCGCGATTGGGGATTGTTTTTTATCCAATTTAAATATCCTACTTTATCTATTCACGAGATAATACCTAGGATTTGTTTCTATAATTTATGCCTGTCATACAGTACACATCAAACACTACTGAAACGGAAGATATCTTGCCAGGATTTATAAGCGTTGACTGTGGCAAACCAACGGATCACAACTACAAGGACGAGAAGACGTCAATACTATACACCTCAGATTCCTTCTACATCGACACCGGTGACAGCCACAATATATCCTCGGAGGTGTTGGCTGCGTCACTAAACGTTCAGACACAGGATCTGAGGAGCTTTCCAAATGGGAAGAGGAACTGCTATTCATTAAATCCTGTCACGGAGGGAAAGAAGTACATAGTCAGGGCTTTCTTCCTGTATGGAAACTATGACAGGGAGAATGACATGCCACAGTTCGATCTCTACCTCGATACCAACTTCTGGGCGTCCGTCAAAATTACTAATTCATCCCAGACATATATGCATGAGCAATTCGCTGCGGCTACGGGGAAATCTATCTCAGTGTGCCTCGTAGACACAGGTCTTGGGAGGCCATTTGTATCTGCTCTCGAGTTGAGGCCGATAGGGGAGAATGCTTCTTATGCAGAGAAAGTCGACAAGTCCGTGTCTCTTACTATGGTTAAACGGGTTAACTTCGGAGGGCCTGCGAATTCATATGTCAGGTGAGTATATATATTGTTGAAAAATTATCCAAGCACACAACTAACCCACAACAATGTCACGGAGAACACAGGATTTGCGAGGAAAAACCTGACCGGTGTAGTGGCGATCACTAAAAAAAATTATGCTATCATGTCGTTTTTTCCAAACTCCGTCGTTAAATCTGCCGTTGTTAGATAAATAATGACGGTATTAGTCATTGCGAAATAAATTCGTTATACTTGAAAGTAGCAGTGAATGACAAATCCGTTGTTATATTGTTAGCGGCGGTTCTTACAACAACACTTATCCATTGCCATTTTCAAGATTTTATTTAATCATCGCTAAATTTTGAAAAAATAACAGTGGATAAATATCATTATATAGACTGTCACTAATGATATAGCGACGGATTGTTATTCGTCGCTAGTTGAAGTATAAAAAAAAATTGGCAGCTAATAATATCGTTGCTATATATTAGTGATGATTTTCTAAAAAAAACGTCATCATAGCCCAATTTTGTTGTAATAGGAAAACTGAAATACATGATTCACAACCCTAGGAGATGGTGGTCTCCTAATAGGGGTTCACATGGATCGGATTTTACCTTAACTAATGTCCAATCCAATCTTAACGGATTTTAACTTTTTCGATTCCAATCCATTCCATCACTTCTTCAAATCCAATCCAAACCATCAGATTACAGATTGGATCGTATCTTTTACACTTACATTTTGCTATACAAAAGTTTGTTCTCTCGTGTTTTTTTTATAGTATACTAGCCTCAACATTTGATTTACTGCTCAAAAATTCATAGTTTGTATAGATGTAAAAAAATAAGTAACACAAAATCGAAGTAAAGTTGAACTCCACAAGGCATTATAAAAAGTTAAAGACTACTCAATCAAACTAAAGGATTAGATTGAATTTTGAATTCAATTTTCTTTTTATATATGGTGCAATATTTTTTTTCAATTGATTTCCAAAAAATGATTCAGATAAAGCTATCGAATAATGAAACCAAGACAAGTAAGATTAAAAAATGATTGGTGTGATTAGATTAAGCTTCGTCAAAATCAAAGCACTCCCAAGAACACCCTTTAAGGCCCGATAATATATCATTAACATATAAGAATAATAAAACACTCATACTCAATTGACTATCCTAGATAAAACTAATTTAAATATAGCCCACCGGTTAAAATGGAGTTTACTTAAGCAAGAGTATACTTAGTTAAAATATGATTTTTCTTTGAAAAATATGAATAAAGTCACCTTTCAATTAAAAAAGAAAAGAATTCAAGTAATCCTTGTTTATTCTTAAATGGGTGTTGCACATCTTTGTATGTAGTTTATCCTTGGATACGATTGAAAGCTAAAACAAAAAAACAAAAAAAATTAAGAAGTAAAAGGGCCAAGATGTACAAAAAACCTCACTGGACAATTATTCAAATCTTTTTCATTAACAGAGATGTGGGAGGAGGATGACATTGTGCAGAGGGACAACAATGTTAGGTAGGTGTAGTGACGTTATGCTGTAAGGGGACAATACTGTGCAAAAGGAGGGTGGTGACAAAAAGGACAAAGATGGAGAGGGAACCGGGAGTCAAGAGTGAAATGATATGGATAGGAAACTTGGAGGGGAAAATCAAATTAAGATTTACGACTTTACAAATTACAAACATATTTTATTACTGTGGAGATTTAGCAGTTAGCTTTCAAGAGAGAAGTGATGGTGATAGTAATATGACTTATATCGAAGATTGGTATAAAAAAAGGATGAATATCATTGATTAGATCTTTTGAAAAATTGTAAATGGATGCCAATACATATTATGCCTATGTTATGTATGTATGTACGTATGAAATATATCTATGTGTACGTGTATGTGTTTGTTAACGGATTGGATCAGATTAGATTTTGGCTATGATCCAATCCAATACATACTTTAACATATTTAAAAAATTCCATTCTGATCTAATCCATCAGAAATTCTAAAATCAAACCAATCCAATCCAATAACATCAGATTGGATGTTTTATGGATTTTATCCAATCAGTGTGCACTCCTATCTCCTAGAAATAAACTCTCAAGTTACTTGTACCATACCTTAACATAAGTAGATAAAGGCAAGGTTTTAAAAACCGAACCGGACATCAAACCGGGTATGTATCGGATTTTGGTTTTTATGGTCGGATCAATGGGACCAACCGGTCGAATCGGTGATGACGTCAGCAACTCATAGAAATCAGAAAAGACCGAACCATTGTATAGTTGGTTTGATTTATGCGGTTCAACCGGGTCGAACCGAGTTAGACCGGTATATAATACAAATAAATACAAAAATGTTACATCATATCTTTCGAGAATTTATTTACTCTTATCCATCCAAGTTTTTTCAATAATACTTATACCCCTATTTTCAATACAATTGCATGTGTCCCCTATATTTTTATAAAATCAATAGTAGTAGTCTTTTACTAGTACACTTTTGCTCCCATATTATACCAATATAAGGATGATAATGTGAATTTTTTAAGAAAATATAGGAGCACAAATGGAATTACTTAAAAGCTAGGGGTATAAATATTCTTAAAAAAACTCAAAAGTGCCTAATAATATTTCGTAAAATTTATGTACATACATATGTGTGATGTAATTTTAAAGCTAATGACAAGTGTTGGTAATTTGTTGCTTCTCATAGTCTGGCTATGACAACGTCTTCTTCGTTCATTACTGTTATAAGTGGACCACTTCATGCATAACGTTGGAAGAGATAGGCAATGTTCATATGGAATGAATTGACAAGTGATAATGAGTCATTGGCACATGTGAAGGGGAAGAGATAAATGTGTACTATTGTGGGTTAGAATGATGCACGGATATGAATATTTCTGAAAAATCTTATATAGTTTATTGGAAATTATTTTTTTGTTAAAAAATAGATGGTTGAATTGATGGTTTGGCTCAATTGGTTCAACCGGGTTTGAGCAGTCCGATCGAGTTTTGACCGGTTTTGATTGGTTTTTATTTTTCGAATAAAAATCGGGTGGTTGGACTGTTTTTCCTATCGTTCCTAGTTTAATCGGTTCAACCGACCGGTTCGGTTTGGTTTTTAAAACCTTGGATAAAGGGTACAAGGTGATAAGGTTGTTGAGATTTATCCTGTGAAGACTGATTAGTTAGATAAAAGTGGAGAGCAATGTTGATGTGGCTGATCACCCTCTTGTCTTCTGATTGGCTGAGAGCTCTTGGGCTGGATTGTTGAGGTGTCTGATCTGCCTCTGTTGAAGTGGATTTTTCATAGGTCTAAAATATGTCTCACACAAGACGGAGACCTGTCATGTGGCGACCCGCAAGAAATCTGGTCTTCAAACAACAATTAACGCACAATGATAATTAAGTAATAAAAAGTAAATGTGAAGTTACAATTTATTATAACTTTACAACAAGGATGTTTATAGGTGTAAGTATGTAGAGGTCGAACACAGGGAACAAACAGGATAGATCGAGCAAATAAATGAACAACACACTATACTCATCTTATAGTAGAGTTAAATAAAATAAATTTTAACTCAACATTTATTTTCATTTCTTGATTATTGATGACCACAAAATACCACAAGCAACTAAGGTAGAGAAATATAAACAAAGGTCGTTGCGACCTTAGTCGCTCGAGAAATCCGGATCAACAAGAAAATGAGGTTCAGACCACCAAAATCAAGCAAAAATCAAATAAACACAATAGCGGTCATGGCTATTAGATTAGCCTGGTATAGCGACCAGGGTCGGACTCAAGGAGCACGTGATGGCCTTGCGGCCTAGGAAGTAGTCTAAAGAATCAATAAAACAAAAGGGAAAGTGTTTTTGGTGGATTTTAAATTTATATAATTTTTTTGGATTTTTGGTTAATAAGGAAAATAAGAAAACAAGTAAAAATGTTTTTGTGTATTTTATAATTTATACTATTTTTGGTTAATGTTTGATATTTTCTGATTTTTATTTAATTTTCTAAAAATAAAACAATGCAAGAAATCAGCAACAATGTCCTGTCAGGAGTAAAAGGCCAATTTAAAATGCAAAATGGACTATTTAGCTCCTGAAGGTAATTTTCCTATAAACTAGAAAGTCTAAGGAAAATTAAGGCACCAGAATTATAATTTTTAAATTTTTAGATTATTTATTAGAATTTTTATAAAGTTTTTAGTGTTTTTCAATTTTTATGAGTCTTATATAATGAAAAATTACCAAAATTGGTTAGAAAATCAAACAAGGCAAAATACACAGTAGCGATTTTTTTTTGTAATTTTTAGAGATACTTAATATTTTTTTGTGAATGTTTAATTCAGACAGTAAAGAAAATGTGTGTTTTTGAATTTTTAAAAATAGTAAATGAAATCAAAAATGCCCCCAAAAATTCTAGAAAATTTAAGACCATGGCAGGAGCCATGTATCCAATTTTCATTGAATTTGGAGTAAGTTTGATATTATATTCAAAATCAAAACCAAGGTACAGTGCACAGGGACCTAAACGCAATTAGTAAAAGTTACAGGAGGTCCGGTGCAAAATTTCCAAGGTTCACGCGCGAGGCACGTGACCTGGGCACTCAGGGACCTATTTGCAAGAAAAATTAAGTCCTTGGGCTGTTTAGTAACTCATACTAAAAGTCCAGGGGCTTCAGTGTAAATTACCCACTATATAACGCACACGCACAATAAAACCATTCATAGGGGCATATTTGCAAATATTGAAAACATAAATTCATTCAGTAACATCCTGAAACATAAAGCCCATACATGCAAATAACCCTCAAAATTCATGTGACGATGCACGTGGTCCACGTAGACAGGGGCATAAATGCAAATACCAGAAACTGTAGGGTCCACAATGCAAATAAAGGTTCAAAAATATTTACTTGACTAGATAATAAATGCGAAAACTAGAGGGGCCTAAGAGCAATTTACCCCTTATTTAAGATCCAAGGGCGGAGCGCGCGTTACGTGTAGATCCAACGGTGGAAACGAGGAGGCGCCTCGCTCCTGTAACCCTTGGCGCGATCCGACGGTGGAGAAGCTACCACGTCGCTGATCTGACGGTCGGGAACAGGTGGTGCTTCTTCGTCCGGATCGAATGGTCTAGATCGACTCTCCTCACGATCGTGCGGTGCTAGCGCTCCTGAAATGGATGGCTCGGATGGAATCTGGAGCTGGAGGACGATCCAACGGTGTCTGAAGGTCAAGGAAGAACTGATGGCCAGCGACCTTCGCCGGCCCGTTGCGCGCACTCCCGGCCTCCTCGCGGGGCTCTGATGATCGGAGAAGAGGCTCTGTGGGCTCCCGCGTCGACTAGTGGTCTCCGATGGCCCAACGGAGCTCCGAGGAGCTCAGGCGGAGCCGACGGAGCTCAAGCTGCTGCTTCAAATGGTCCAAGCCCTCAGATGGGCTCGGATGTCCCTGCAAAGTGCACCAGCAGACTCGCGGATCGACGGCAAAGTGCCCCAACCCCGTTAGGAGGGGTGACGGTGGTTGGTGAGGCGTGGTGGTCGAGCTCTGACGAGGGGTAGATGGTGGAGCTCGAATCCCAGCCCCTGTGCGAGCTGGGTCGAATGGAGGGGCGTAGAACGTGCGCGGGAAGAAGGTGAGTGTGATGGTGCGGTCCGATGATCGAATGGAAGGTGGGGGTGGCCGGAATCGGAGGTGAACGACGACGGCGAGATTTGGGTGAAACTAGAAATTAAAGAAAACGGGAAAGAACTAAGGCTACCTGGGCGTAGGGATCGACTGTGGGTGAGCTGTGCTCGCTCTGGGTCGTTGCCTCGCGGGACGTCGTGGCCCGAGACTCGAGCACCTGCTTCAGGCGGAGCACGGCGGCGCTAACTCGCCGGATCGAGGTCCGGTCACCTACACCTCTCTTCAACACCGCCGACGGAGAGGTGTCACCTCAAGGAAGGCAGTGGAGGTCACGGGACTGCAAGGTGGGGAGCCAAAGATGCGGAAAGAGGTGGCGGAGCTCGGATTTTAAATGCCCAGGGATCCGGCTAAAATCGATCGGGTAGGGCAGCGTGGAGCGCGGACCCCGAGGCGGGCATGCCGGCGAGGGTGTCGGATGTGTCGTCAGTGAAACGGACCCTGGGTATGGGTATGGAGCTATCGGATCTGGAATGGGGAAGAGGGAGAAGTCGGGTGAAAAATCAGACCCGCGAGGAAGAGGTCCGCGGGGGGCAGCTGACCGGAGGTCAACGTCCCCCGTGGACCAATCAGAAAATTCCAGATCATATTTATTTGGAAATTCGAAATAAAATGGAAAAAGGATGAATTAAGAAAAACTTAAAACATGAAATATTTTTGTTTTAATTTTTTCTATTTTTGGTGATTTTTAATTAATTTTTCAAAATAAAAATAGGGTATGTACACGTTATGCTATATATAGGTATTTACACAATATGCCTTTTTAATTTTTGATTTTTAATTTGTTATTTTAATACATTTTTATTCCCATTTTATATTTTATTTATTTATAACATAAAATTAGGAGTAAAAAGGTATTTTTATTTTATTTTTATTATTTATATACAAGGGTGAATAAAATAGGTATATACAGCTATGTACATGGTATATTTACAATATTATTTTTGGTTTTTAATTTTGTTCTTTTTATTTCGTTTTTGTTTTAACGGTTTTTATTTTATTTATTTTCAACATAAAAGATATAATATTTACAAAATTTTTGGAATTTTAATTAATTTATTTATATGGTGAAATAAATATAGGAGTGGTTATATGTACATGATGAATATGTACAAAAGGATGTTTTTGTTTTCTTTTTAATTTTTCTATTTTTGTTTTGATTTTGTATTTATAAATATTCACAATATATACAAACCATTTTTATTCTATTTTTAGAGGAAAATATATATATATTTTATTTACAGGTATATTTACACATGAGCTCATATCTCCCTCTACTTTGGCTTTTATGCGGTCAGGCCCATGTTGAGCCCTTCCTTGGGTTAGGTTGCTCAATACTTATTCTAAATATTTCCCTCTTTTTCTTTTGTCTCTTTATTCTTTTATTTTTGCACAAAAACATGCTAATTATTACTTTTTACACAATGCATGCTTTTGATAATTATTTGTATTTACAGACATGTACATGCATTTGCAAAGGTTTTTGTAGGTAAAATATAATAATAAAGAGTGATGAATGGGTATTCATCACCCCCCCCCATACTTAACTTTGCTAGTCCCTTAGGTAACACTTATTTGAAAAAGAAGTGAAAAAGAAAGAAAGAAAAAGAAAAAGAGGAGAATATACATGGATTAAGGCTGATTATTAAACTAGCCTTCATTAAATTGAATTATGGAGCTCGATCAGATCTTTGGATTATTGATGTGTCGGAACCTTATTTCGACTTAAGCTTAAAACTCAACAGCCTCTAAGTTCCACCAATCTATGGACAAGACTCCTCAATAAACCAGATCAGAACAAGTCTTCATACACAAACTCTAATGACCATGAATCTTTCCATGCAGTGTAAGTGATATGTAGCTCCCCACCTCAGAAGTAATAAAGAAACATCCTCCCCCAACCTGGTAACTCTAATGCCTCGGTCTAGCAACTCTTTCCTCGAGAAGCGGGGTATTCCCTTCTAAGTTCAAGTGCAACCGGCTCAAGAAGAGGGGGAATAAGAGGTATAGAATTTTGGGAGCTCAACCGGTGTAGCTAAGTCTCCCGCTGCAAGCTTCATGAGATGTAACATGGATACCATAAGCTTTTGCTTTATTTGACGATATACACTCCGGTGAGGTTATTAAATTTTCAATCCGACCCACCACCTTTTTGGAGTTCTTTTTGCATTTTTTTCAATTGCATCTGTACAACATATCTACATGGTGAAGCATATATACAAGAAATTTTCCTCTTGAGCCAGTAGACTATCCCTCTTTTGAAGCTTTATTGCAACCCACGGCTTCTTCTTTAGCCTTCATCACCACTAGACCAAGTTGAGATGCACTTCCTTCACTAGAAGAAGAAGAGAGGTTCCGCCTAGAAGTACTACCCTCATATGCTACCCCAAGCCAAAGGAAACTGCCTCCTCACCACCTCATCCATGGAGAGCTATGTGTAAAGTGCTGGTGCAAGTCAAGCCATTGTCTCTGAGAGTCATGCGTGTGTTGTTAAGTGCTCTAAGGCTCATCAAGATGACATATGCTCATAGCCTAGTGGACTCAAAGAATTAAGTCCTTATGGACCTGAAAAGCCTTAACCCTAAGCCCTATAAGGTTCCTCTTAGAATTAGGTGGATTAAGATATTAATCAAGCTCCATTTCCCAATTTAATTCCAGGCTTAGTTTAAAAATCAACTATGATACAGGAAAAATTATATAAATATTTACAAAGATGCTATTTACAATCATGCAAAATTTTTGCAAAATGTTTTGAAATCATGAATGGATGAATGCATGAAATGCAAGTTTTGCAAAAGTATTTACACACATTTACACAAGATTTTTGCAAACTTTTGATTTTCAAAACATTGTGGAAAAATTTTGTACTATATACATAATTTTGATAAGAAAATATTCACACAAGCTTTACACAAAAGATTTTTGAAAACATTTTTACAAAAATAATTTGTACACTAGCTATGTATGTGCAATAAAATAATGATTATATACATGAAAATTTTTTAATTTTTATGATTTTTCGGGTTTTTAGCCATTTTATTTATTAACACACTCACACAAAGTACGAGTTATGGCTAAAGTATATATGAAATATATACACCCCCCCTATACTTAGCTCGAACGATGTCCTCAGAGTGATCAAGAGCGATGAAGAAGACATAACTCGTGCTTAGTAAAGGGAAGTGAAAAGGAATGGCTAGATACAGAGATGAATGAATGAATAGAATGAGGAGAACTCGGTGGTTTCCCCCTATACTTAGGATCAAATAATCCTAAGTATAGCAAGCTGTACATGAAGGGAAATCCGAGTGAAGGATGTACAGAGTCTGCCCCCCTATACTTAGGGTGAAATATCCCTAAGTATAGGCAACAAAACAGGGGTAGAAAGAATGAAAAGAATACCCGAAGGTCCTACATCCCCCCTATACTTAGGGTAAAGCACACCCTAAGTAGCATAATCATAAGATGAGAAAACGGATGTGGGACTAAAGAATAGAGTGATATGGACAACTGGATCTATACAAGTCGGAAGAACAGTGATAATCAGGCGTGAGATGCAATAGATGTGAGTCAAGAGACCACATCTCACGCAAAGTGAATAGGGGCAACATCAACGACCCGCGGCTCATGATCTAGAAATGGGTTGAGCCGCTGGCCGTTCACTCGAAAGGTACTCTCAGAAGACAACTCGGATATATCAATGCTACCATTGTCGTGTACCTTTCTCACAAGATAAGGTCCCTTCCATTTGTTCTGTAGCTTCCCTGGAAATAGACGAAGCCTAGCATCAAACAACCATACTCTCTGTCCAGGCTCAAAATGCTTGTGGCTGATATGAGAATCATGGCACTCTTTCACTCTCTCCTTATATTGTAGGCTGTTTGAGAAGGCGGTATCACGAAGCTCCTCCAGGGCTGCTAACTCCGCCCTCCTCTGGTCTCCTACACTATCTGGATCTAAAAGAATATCTGTGACTGCCCAAAGTGACTTGTACCTCAACTCAACAGGTAAATGGCACGACTTGCCATAAACGAGGCGAAGGGAGATGTGCCCAATGGTGTCTTGAAAGACGTCCTATATGCCCACAAGACCGAGTCCAAAAGCTGTGACCAATCCTTTCGGTCAGGGCGGACCACTTTCTGCAAAATAGTCTTGATCTCCCTGTTCGACACCTCGGCTAGACCATTCGTCTGTGGATGGTAAGGTGTAGCAACACGATGGTCTATGCCGAACTCGCTAGCAAGTGCCTTCACATGGTCGTTGATGAAATGAGTCCCCAATCTGAAATCAATACTCGAGGTACCCCGAACCGCGTGATGATGTGCTTCCTCAAAAATCTGCAAACTGTCCTGGCATCAGCAGCTCAGGCGGGGATAGCCTCAACCCAACGACTAACATAGTCAACGGCCAACAGAATGTACTCAAATCCCTGACTCTTAGGGAATGGACCCATGAAATCGATGCCCATGCGTCAAAAACCTCACAGAATTGAATGGGCTGCATCGGCATCATATCACGCTGTCCACAAGTGCCCATCCTCTGACAGTCAGTACACCTCTTTACGAACTCATCAGAGTCCTTGAAGAGGGTAGGCCACCACAAGTCGGATTGGAGCACTTTCTATGCCGTTCTCCTCCCAGAATGATGTCCTCCTGCCTCAAGCTTGTGGCAGTAAGTGAGGACGCTATGGTGTTCCTCCTGAGGAATGCACCTATGCCAGACGCTATCCCCTCCTTCGTGGTAAAGGATGGGATCCTCCCAGTGGTATGGCTTGGCCTTCGCGAGGAAGGTCTCAAGCCTCTGCCTGGGCCAACCTTGTGGGACTTTCTTAGCAACAAGAAAGTTCACAATGTCGGCATACCACGGGAGAGAGGCGATAGCAAGGATCGCCTCATCTGGGAAGGTCTCACAAATGGGATCAATCTGCTCGGATTCCTCAGGCTGCTCTAAACGGGAGAGATGATCCGCCACCACATTCTTGACTCCAGGCTTATCCTTGATCTCAATGTCGAACTCCTGGAGTAGAAGGATCCATCTAGTCAGTCTAGCCTTGGCATCCTTCTTTGCCATGAGGTATCGGATGGCGGTATGATCAGTATACAAAGCCACTATAGATCTAATGATGTAAGATCTGAACTTATCTAGGGCGAACACTACTGCTAGCATCTCCTTCCCTGTGACTGTATAATTCCACTGGGCGGAATCCAATATGCGGCTAGCATAGTGGATAGCAAAGGGGACTCCATCCCTCCTCTGTCCTAGCACGGCCCCCACGGCAAAATCGGAGGCGACCGTCATGATCTCGAATGGGAGAGACCAATCTGGTGGCTGGAGGACAGGAGCCTTAACAATACAATGCTTGAGAGTCTCAAACGACGAAAGACACTTGTCATCGACAAGGAACTCGGTGTCTTTCGTCAGCAAGTCAGTCAACGGCCGGGCAACCTTACTGAAATCACGAATGAAACGCCGGTAGAAACCGACGTGTCCCAGGAAAGACCGTAACTGCTGCAAGTTGGACGGTGGTGTGAGTTTTCTAATGACATCAACCTTGGCCAGATCAACCTCCATGCCCCTGTTGGAGATGATGTGGCCAAGCACCGTCCCTTGAGTCACCATAAAGTGACTCTTCTCCCAAGATAGAACCAAGCGAACCTCTATACATCGCTGAAGTACTCGGTCTAGGCAGTCAAGACAGGAGCCAAATCCGTCGCCGTAAACCGAGAAATCATCCATGAAGACCTCCAAGCACTCCCCTACCATGTCCCAAAAGATCGACAGCATGCATCTTTGAAAAGTCGCAGGGGCATTGCATAGCCCAAATGGCATGCGTCGGAAGGCGTATGTGCCGAAGGGACAGGTAAAGGTGGTCTTCTCCTGGTCCTCAGGAGCGATGGCCACCTGGTTGTAGCCCGAGTACCCATCCAGAAAACAGTAATGTCTCTTCCCTACCAGTCTCTCAATGATCTGATCAATAAAGGGCAGGGGGAAATGATCCTTCTTGATGGCCTGGTTGAGTCTCCTGTAGTCAACACAAACCCGCCAAGAAGTGGGTACTCGTGTAGCAATCTCCTCTCCAGACTCGCTAATCACTGTAGTGATGCCCGTCTACTTGGGAACCACATGCAAAGGGCTTACCCACTTGGAGTCGGAGATGGGATAGATAAAATCAGCGCTCCACCATTTCGAAATTTCCTTCATGACAACCTCTCTCAGATTTGGGTTCAGCCGCCGCTGGAACTCACGCAACGGCTTCGCCTCATCCTCGAGATAAATATGGTGGGAGCACAGGGCCGGACTAATCCCCTGGAGATCTGCTACGCTCCATCCTATCGCCTTGCGGTTCTTTTCAAGAACCCCCATCAAACGGGATTCCTGTTCTTCAGTCAAATCGACTGAGATAATGACTGGGTACATCTCGGGCTCACCCGCAAGGAATCTATACCTGAACGACGAAGGAAGCGGCTTCAGCTCTGGACAAACTGGCGCTGGTAAATCTGGCTTCTGAAGAAGTCGCGTGTATGCTGCCAAATCTGCCCGGGAGAACGAGAACTCTCTCTCACAAACTGGATCTGGAGAAGGCTGGTCAACTGAACTGTCTCTGCTCTGCTCGACATCTGCCTCCTCCTCAGCTGTAGGCTCAGTGGGAATCATGTCTCGTATGTAATCCTCACAATCTGCCCAATCAGACTCTGACTCCGAGGGATCTGCATCATCTGCGGTGGCCTCAATACCACCATCATCACAAAAATCTATCTCGCGGTCAAGGACCTGCTCTGCTGCCTCTAAAGTATCCTGAACAAGGAATGTGCTATCCAAGCTCTCCTCTGCTGTCATCTCTGCATCAACGGTGTCTGAAAATGAGGGGATGGCCTGTGCTGCTGGGTCTGCCCAAACTGCCTCATCGTCTGTGATCACAAAGTCACAGTCCTGGTGGATGTCTAGCCCTGCATCTGTCAGCTGCTCTGAATCTGAAGTGGTCTCTGAGCATGATCTGTCTCTGGCTCTGCTGTCCTCGACCGTCTCTATTTGTACACTTTCGCCCTCAACGCGAAAGTATACCTTCCCGCTATCATGGTCGGTCACTGCCTTGGCTGTGGCCAAGAATGGACGATCTAGAATGATGAGGGTATCGGTCACTGAATCAGGGATCTCCATGTCCAACACTACGAAGTCCACGGGGAATTGCAGGCCCTGAATAGTGAAGACAACGTCTCGCAACAACACCTTCGGCCTCTTGACAGATCTATCAGCAAACTGAAGGACTGTCCTGCTCTGTCTAAGAGTGCCCAACTCGAAGCGGTCGAGAAGGGCTGCCGGAAGGAGGTTGATCGACGATCCTCTATCTAATAGAGTACGGTCGAACCTCTCCTCACTGATATGGCATCTGACATAAGGGGCTCCTGAATCTGGCCTCTTGGCTGGCAGACGGTTCTGGATCGCGAAACACGTGGCTTTCGTCAGCACATGGATTTCAGAGTGGTGGTTCCTCCTCTTCCTCCTGACTGTGGTCCTATCTCTCAACGAACGCTGAAGAAGGGGGATGCGTTGCAAAGCCTCCTGAAGAGTCAGCTGTATGTGAAAACGATCTATCATCTGCTGGCTGAACTCTTCCTGATCTCTCTTTTTTTTATTTTCTTTTTTCTTCCCCTTCCCCATCTGAAGGGCTCTAGGGAAGGAGATCACAGGGTCCTTCTCAGATGAAGGACTAGGAAAGGGTCTAGGCGGTTCGACAACCGGATCCACACATACATCATGCACCACAGTGGGACCAGAAGAAAATAAACCCTTTCCTTTATTCACAGAAATGTTCCGAGATACAGGTGCAGAAGAAGGAAAAACTACATGTCTCTCAGAAGTATGGGTGCCCTCAGTACCACCATCGGCTGGATCAGCTGAAAGACTCGCAGCCTCAGTACCGCGCTCTGGCTCGGCATAGTGGGTGGCCTCAGTACCACCTCTTCGAACTGGTGAAATGGCAGCCTCAACACCGCCGGTAGAATCAGCATCCTTGGTGGCATCAGTACCACTGTCGTCATCCTCCTCGTCGGGCGCTCTAGGTGGATCCTCATGATGTAGCTCAGACGAGGCGCCGCCTGCTGGCATCCTACCACTCCTAAGTTTGACAAAATCAGTATCAAACAGATATCCAGTCATATCACCAAATGCATCACTAGGAGTGGTATACTCAGTACAAGCTACTTGCTCATATTTCCGCTACAGGCTGTTGGGGTTTGTCTCAATCTGGGCAGGGATGGTGGCCTTCCCTCTCACTATGTCCCGCATCTCCTGGCGGAACTCGTCCATCTCCCGTCTGAAGGTAGCCTACTGAACGTGAGGAGGCGGGTTATGTCATCCAAGATAGGGTTCTCATGGGAACCCGACAGGTAGCCTCTCTGGTAGTGAGGCTGCTGGATCTGCTGCTGTGGCTGAGAGGGGTATGGGTGATGCTGCTGCTGCTGCTGGTGAGGCTGATCTCGCCTCCAAGACTGTCCCTGATGATAGGGACGAGGACCATAGGATGACTGCTGCTGCTGTGGTGGTGGGTACACTGAGGACTGCTGCTGCGGCTGGTGCTCTCTCTGATGGCTGTACTGGCCACCCTGGCCTGATGGTTGTTTCTGGGGCTAGGCAACTCCGGTCCCCCACCGGAATCCGGGATGGTCTCATCGGATACCGGGCTGAGGGCGGTCATACCAAATCCCATTGACATCCATCAACGGCTCTGCATCGTACTGGGCTGGCGGGAGTACTGCTAGAGGCTGATCCGGCTCGTATAACCACCATCTGCAAGTCTGAAGATGGTGGTGACTGATAGGTGGGCTGCGACCGTTGGTACGGCTCCGCCTGTACAAGGTGAACCTGTCTAGGCTGCTGGTGTGAGCTGGAGCGCTGGAACGAGCTGCTGCTGCCGTGATCGCCTCGCGACTGAAGACGGGGCTGAGAAGCCGTCTGTGCCTCCTGGAGACACAAGAGCTGGGTCTTCATGTCGCTCAGAGTTTGTGCCATCTGCTCCATCTGAGTAATGCCCTGACACTTCTTCTTCTCAATCATCTCCATCCGATCCAACTTCTCGCTAATGATGCCCATGTCCGCAGTTCATGACTCTGCCTGTGCTGCTGCTACTGCGGACGAACTGGATGGACCGGCGTCGACCCGTGCTATCCTCTGGTACTGCACGGATCCCGGCTGCTGGGGGTCTGTCCTGAGTGTACAACCGGTCTGGGACATCACCATGTAGTTCTCGACCATCTCCTCGTAGATGGCCCAGACCTGGTCGTGATCCTTGGCGAAGTAAGACCCGCCACAAGAAGCGTTCACCAAGCCCTGAAGCTCTGGTGTCAGCCCGCTGAAGAAGCTCTGAACATGGTTCGGCTTGGAAATATCGTGGTGCGGGCATCTGTCGGTCAGCTCTCGAACCTCTCCCATGCCTCATGGAACTGCTCGTTGGGAGCATGGAGAAGTTGCTGATCAGGGCTCTCGCGGCATTGGTCCGCCCGAGTGGATAGTACTTGTGCAAGTACTCGGCGCAGAGCTGCTCCCAAGTGTATACAAACTTCCCCAGATGCTTCAGCCAGGTGCTGCTCTGTCTGCCAAGGAAAGGGGAAGGCAATCATCCTGATAGTATCTTGGTCCACCTGACGATCGTGGACAGTACTGCAAATCATCTCAAACTCCTGCAGGTGGAGATGAGGCTCCTCAGTAGCCAAACCGTGAAACCGGGGAAGGAGCTGCAAAGTGTTCGGGGGGAACTTGAAGTCCTCCACAATGGCCGATAGCACCACCCAACGATACGTCAAAGTCGATCCGGGATTGTGGTTCTCCCGCATCGGTCTCGGTGGTCCTCCTGTTGCGGCTGCTGCCGCGGCTGCAGCTACTGCGGCAGCTGCCGCATCGTCGGGTCCTCCTCCTCCGCGGTTCTCGCGGTTGGCTCTCAACTGCTCAAGCTCTCGCCTCATCTCGATCATAAACGCTCCCTGATCCCTCAACTACTGCTGAACTGAATCAAGTGAGGTGATCAGGGTGGAGTTGATCGACCCTGGTCCAGAACGAAGTGCTCCTCCTGCGGACCTCTGGAACGATCATTACTAGCGTCGGCCATAGTCTCTGAAAAATCAAAACAATCGAACTCAGGTGCCGATAAATCATCTGTCTGTCTCTCCTCTGACACTGGTATCTCGGTCTCAGAAGAAGAAGGGGGTCGAGGGGGAACATGGCGGAATCGTACTCGGGTTCGAAGAGCGGGTCTGAGCTTTCACGAACCGACCTAGATGAATGGACTGGAGTGCTAAAAAGCGGTGCACCCAGAGGCTGCCTAAGAGACCTCCTGCCCATCATCGTGAATCTGGCGAGTAATGTGGATGAGATCTGGAGAACTATGATCACAAGCAAACCCCTCAGTTCACCAACGCAACGCGAGCTGAAGACCGTGAAGGTTCGGTCAAATTATCTTGTCAATTTTATTTTGGTGAACAAGCAAAATATCAGAGCGATTACGTGACCTTCTGGGATACCCGGTACTCTCCCAACCGACTGTCCCGCACAGAAGAGTCGGTAATCAGTTGAGAGGAGTACCGGAAGGCTCTACCTAGTGTACGGGTCACTCTCTCGCACAATCAAACCAAACAATGAGGGGGTTGCTCTCCCCAAGACAGATTTTTAGGTCAAGTATCTTTTAGGGTCAATAGTTTAAATAGTCCCAATTTTATTATTTTTCTTTTTAATCTTTTCAATACAAACAAAGGGCCTAACGAATTTTTGGTTCTCCTGGTTATTAAGTCCAAAACAGGGGGGAGAAGACGAAAAAGCCGATGCGCGAGAAAATCAATGATGCATGCAAAGTCAGAAATGCGTACCTGGCTCCAGCACTCTACATGCAATATGATCCACACAGAATTGAAAGACAGAAAATAAACTACCTATATGGTGCAGCAGGGAAAATCGAGTCCTAAACAGGCAACTTCTACTCGAAAGAACCGTCTAGCTGGTCACCAACCTCCGAACCAGAGAGTCCGGTCTAGACCCACCCCTCCTCTTCTCGACAGGTCGAGTTCAGGAGTAGTGCTTGATGGGGCAGGCTCGCGGCGCGTAGGCTCGAAGGTGGTGATTCAACTATTTTTATTAATGTTTTATTAGTAGGTCCAATTATCGAACTATAGGTGCAGGTAGATAATTAAGTGTGTGGATCCTACTAAGTACGGCACAGTCAAGCAGAAAGTCCTAAGTCTAGGGGCTCGAGAAAACCGTGTAAAATCGTAAAAGGCAGCGAAAAATCTAAAAGCCGCGAAAAAGCTGCGAAAAATCTAAGCTAGCTAAAGGGTCCCCCGAGAACACCGGTGCTCGGCGAAATAGACCTGAAGAAGGAAGTCCAAGTCCTGCTGTCCTTGTGTTATTACAATTCAAATAAAATGTGCTGAAATAAATCTAAACTACTCCTCTCTCACTCAGCTATTCTCTCGCTCTCTCCTGCAGCTCCGTACAGAAGCCGCCTCTGAATACCGCGGTTGCGCCGGCTCCTCGAAAGTCGCCTCCTCGGTCCTCGGACCTTCGCAAGAAAGTAAACAAGAGTGATCAGATCAAATTATTATATAAACAGTATCAGAAAAATATATATACAAAAATCTATACAAAAAGCCGCGAAAAGAAAAACCGCGGGAAAAATCGAAACTGACTACTAAGCCGCGCTCCCCGGCAACGACGCCATTCTGATGACCACAAAATACCACAAGCAACTAAGGTATAGAAATATAAACAAAGGTCGTTGCGACCTTAGTCACTCGAGAAATCCGGATCAACAAGAAAATGAGGTTCAGACCACCAAAATCAAAATCAAGCAAAAATCAAATAAACACAATAGCGGTCCTGGCTATTAGATTAGCCTGGTATAGCGACCAGGGTCGGACTCAGGGAGCACGTGATGGCCTTGTGGCCTACGAAGTAGTCTAAATAATCAATAAAACAAAAGGGAAAGTGTTTTTGGTGGATTTTAAATTTATATACTTTTTTTTGGAATTTTGGTTAATAAGGAAAATATGAAAACAAGTAAAACAATCAACTTCAAGCAATTATTTAATGCATCAAAAATCAATAAAAAATTTAAGTAAAAATGTTTTTGTGTATTTTATGATTTTTACTGTTTTTGGTTAATTTTTGGTATTTTTCTGATATTTATTTAATTTTCTAAAAATAAAACAATGCAAGAAATCAGCAACAATGTCCTGTCAGGAGTAAAAGGCCAATTTAAAATGCAAAAGGGACTATTTAGCTCCTGGAGTGATTTTC
The DNA here is from genome assembly GCA_037367405.1 of Ottelia alismoides. NCBI lineage: Eukaryota > Viridiplantae > Streptophyta > Magnoliopsida > Alismatales > Hydrocharitaceae > Ottelia > Ottelia alismoides. The sequence continues at coordinate 1,328,152 of JAZKJV010006045.1, read as the reverse complement.
CTATAAACTAGAAAGTCTAAGGAAAATTAAGGCACCAGAATTATTATTTTTGGATTTTTAGATTATTTACTAGAATTTTTATAAATTTTTAGTGTTTTTCAATTTTTATGAGTTTTATATAATGAAAAATGACCAAAATTGGTGAAAAAATCAAACAAGGCAAAATACACAATGTAATTTTTTTGTAATTTTTATAGATATATTTAATATTTTTTTGTGAATTTTATGTCAGATAGTAAAGAAAATGCGTGTTTTTGAATTTTTAAAAAATAGTAAATGAAATCAAAAATGTCCCCAAAAATACTAGAAAATTTTACACCATGGCAGGAGCCATGTATCCAATTTTCATTGAATTTGGAGTAAGTTTGATATTTTATTCAAAATCAAAACCAAGGTACAGTGCACTTGGACCTAAACGCAATTAGTAAAAGTTCCAGGGGGTCCGGTGCAAAATTTCCAAGGTTCACGCACGAGGCGCGTGACCTGGGCACTCAGGGACCTATTTGCAAGAAAAATTAAGTCCTTGGGTTGTTTAGTAACTCGTACTAAAAGTCTAGGGGCCTTAGTGTAAATTATCCACTATATAAGGCACATGCACAATAAAACCATTCACATGGGCATATTTGCAAATAATGAAAACATAAATTCATTCAGTAACACCCTGAAACATAAAGCCCATACATGCAAATAACCCTCAAAATTCACGTGACGATGCACGTGGTCCACGTAGATAGGGGCATAAATGCAAATACCAGAAACTGTAGGGTCCACAATGCAAATTACCAACGAAAATAAAGGTTCAAAAAATATTTACAGGACTAGATAATAAATGCGAACACTAGAGGGGCCTAAGAGCAATTTACCCCTTATTTAAGATCCAAGGGCGGAGCACGCGCCACGTGTAGATCCAACGGTGGAAACGAGGAGGCGCCTCGCTCCTGTAACCCTTGGCGCGATCAGATGGTGGAGAAGCTGCCACGTCGCTGATCTGACGGTCGGGAACATGTGGTGCTTCTTCGTCCGTATCGAACGGTCTAGATCGACTCTCCTCACGATCGTGCGGTGTTGGCGCTCCTGAAATGGATGGCTCGGATGGAATCTGGAGCTGGAGGACGATCCAACGGTGTCTGAAGGTCGAGGAAGAACTGATGGCCGGCGACCTTCGCCGGCCCGCTGCGCGCACTCTCGGCCTCCTCGCTGGGCTCTGATGATCGGAGAAGAGGCTCTGTGGGCTCCCGCGTCGACTAGTGGTCTCCGATGGCCCAACGGAGCTCCGAGCAGCTCAGGCGGGAGCCGGCGGAGCTCAAGCTGCTGCTTCAAATGGTCCAAGTCCTCAGATGGGCTCGGATGTCCCTGCTAAGTGCACCAGCAGACTCGCGGGTCGAGGGCAAAGTGCCTCGACCCCGTTAGGAGGGTGACGGTGGTCGGTGAGGCGTGGTGGTCGAGCTCCGGCAAGGGGTAGACGGTGGAGCTCGAATCCCCAGCTACTGTGCGAGCTGGGTCGAATGGAGGGGCGTAGAACGTGCGCGGGAAGAAGGCGAGTGTGATGGTGCGGTCCGATGATCGAATGGAAGGTGGGGGTGGCCGGAATCGGAGGTGAATGGCGACGGCGAGATTTGGGCGAAACTAGAAATTAAAGAAAACGGGAAAGAACTAAGGCTACCTGGGCGTAGGGATCGACTATGGGTGAGCTGTGCTTGCTCTGGGTCATCGCCTCGCGGGTCGTCGTGGCACGAGGCTCGAGCTCCTGCTTCAGGCGGAGCACGGCGGCGCTAACTCGCCGGATCTGAGGTCCGGTCACCTACACCTCTCTTCAACACCGCCGACGGAGAGCTGTAACCTCAGGGAAGGCAGTGGAGGTCACGGGACTGCAAGGTGGGGAGCCAAAGATGCGGAAAGAGGTGGCCGAGCTCGGATTTTAAATGCCTAGGGGTCCGGCTAAAATCGATCGGGTAGGGCAGCGTGGAGCGCGGACCCCGAGGCGGGCATGCCGACGAGGGTGCCGGATGTGTCGTGAGTGAAACGGACCCTAGGTATGGGTATGGAGCTATCGGATCTGGAGTGGGGAAGAGGGAGAAGTTGGGTGAAAAATCAGTCCCGCGAGGAAGAGGTCCGCAGGGGGTAGTTGACCGGAGGTCAACGGCCCCCGTGGACCAATCAGAAAATTCCAGATCATATTTATTTGGAAATTCGAAATAAAATGGAAAAAGGCCGAATTAAGAAAAACTTAAAACATGAAATATTTTTGTTTTAATTTTTTCTATTTTTTGGTGATTTTTAATTAATTTTTTCAAAATAAAAATAGGGTATGTACACGTTATGCTATATATAGGTATTTACACAATATGCCTTTTTAATTTTTTAATTTTTAATTTGTTATTTTTATACATTTTTATTCCCATTTTATATTTTATTTATTTATAACATAAAATTAGGAGTAAAATGGTATTTTATTTTATTTTTATTATTTATATACAAGGGTGAAATAAATAGGTATATACATCTATGTACATGGTATATTTACAATATTATTTTTGGTTTTTAATTTTGTTCTTTTTATTTCGTTTTTGTTTTAATGGTTTTTATTTTATTTATTTTCAACATAAAAGATAGAATATTTACAAAATTTTTGGAATTTTAATTTATTTATTTATATGGTGAAATAAATGTAGGAGTGGTTGTATGAACATGATGAATATGTACAAAAGGATGTTTTTGTTTTCTTTTTAATTTTTCTATTTTTGTTTTTATTTTGTATTTATAAATATTCACAATATATACAAACCATTTTTATTCTATTTTTAGAGGAATATATATATATATATTTTATTTACAGGTATATTTACACATGAGCTCCTATCTCCCTCTACTTTGGCTTTTATGAGGTCAGGCCCATGCCGAGCCCTCCCTTGGGTTAGGTTGCTCAATATTTATTCTAAATATTTCCCTCTTTTTCTTTTTTCTCTTTATTCTTTTATTTTTGCACAAAAACATGCTAATTACTACTTTTTACACAATGCAAGCTTTTGATAATTATTTGTATTTACAGAAATGTACATGCATTTGCGAATGTTTTTGTAGCTAAAATATAAGAATAAAGAGTGATGAATGGGTATTCATCAATTATTTATTGTGGATTAATTATTGAATTTAGTGGTTTTCTTTAGCGATTAATACTTCGACTGCAGTTTCTCCTTGTGAAACCGTACGATCCACTACAAAATCATTTTTTAGTGCTAAAAGATGGTGATAGAGGGGGTTTTATAGACAGATGATCGATGGATTTTTGAGGAGCAATGGCGTGCGAAGGAGGACAGGTAGGTGGGCAGAGAATCGTCGGTGATGGTGGCTGATGTGTTGGGATGGAAGGGTAAAGGGCTCAAGGGTGAAGGAATCGTGGAGATTGAGTGAAAATGGAAGAAGAAGGGTCGCATGTGACTTCTGACATAAGAGGCTGGGTTCACCGAACAGTTGAACAAAGGTCAAGTGTTAGGGGTCTCTGGTTGGTCCATGTGGACCAACGAGAAAAAGGGAACCCAAAAATCATTTATAATTTTAATTTAAAATATTAAATTAATTAATTAGTTAATTTTAGGTTATTAAATAAAAACGTTTAAAATTGTATTTAGTATTTTATAGATATTATTTATTTATTTTTTAGAGGTGATTTATTTGGGGTTAATAATTACATATATAATTATATGTAAATAAAGTTGCATATTTGATATTTGACTTTAAAATTTTACTATATAATTTATTAAAATATACAAGTATTTTATATATTTTTAACCTATTTAACTACATTTTAGGTATTTTTGTTACATTTTATGAGTTATTTGTACACTTAATTAATTATGCATATATTCGTTATAAGTATATATAAGTATATTTCATCTATATATTAAAGTAATTGATTTTTTAGTTTATTTTAATATTTTAATTTATTTTAATTATGAATATGTGTTTAGAAATATTTAATTTTATAAAATATAAGAAATTTAAAAATGTAAAGAGTAATTATATTGAATATAATATATGTGTATTTTGCATGATAGGGGCGCAAGATCTAAATTTTGCATCGGAATTCCGAATCGAATGAAAATACGTTCATTACATAGCTAATTAAAAGTTATATAAAATTAAATGTAATTTTGGTCAATATTTTGACGTGGAGAAGATACATGTTTGTGAAGTTTTATTCTTGTTTTTTATTTTGTGTGTCCCGGGCACATTGTGTATTATTTTTCTATGAAATTAATTTTGTATTTTTATTTGTATTTTTATCTACAATATTGATGTTGAGGATTTTATTACTCAAAAAGCAATAATTAGGCAATTAAATTAGGGTTGTGTGTGTGGTTTTCTATGTATTTCTGTATAGTTCTTCTGGCCTATCTCCTCATATTTTATTTCTTGTCGATCAAGTCATCATGATGACTGTATCTCAGGGTATAGGGTCATTAAACACCTTTGGTGTTTCATTTATTTTTCCTTTCTTCCCTTTATTCTTTTATTTTAGAATTTAATGAGATAATTATACTGTATTTTATACAATATTTTATATAATTTTTATAGTATTTATTTTGGTAAACTAATGATATTTACATGCATTTAGCTAGGGATTTAAGTCGAAAATGAAATAATAAAGGTGTTGAAATGGAGATTCATCACTATCCGACCTGCAAAGAAATGGGTCTGGGTTTGGGTACTGATTTTTTTGCAAGCTTGATTCATTTAGATAGGCCAGAATAGCAATAATAGAATATATGATTTTTTTTCAAATGTCATGGCAGATTAATATAAAGTGTATATGATTCCAAATTTCATAAATTGGAATGTAGTATTACTATGTATAACGTATACTCATCTATGAATAGATACAATAATAATAATAGCATATACAAAATTCAAATTCCATACATATTAAAAGCATGGCATATATGGCACATTGTTACTCACATATCATGCAATGACTAGATTTCCATTTAAAAAAATATATTGATTTATTTTTTATATTAGATAATTGGACATTTGGAAATGTCATAATAGTCTAGCTACTTGTATTTTCTATTTTTAATCAAGTTAATCAATGCACTAACCGATCCACTAATTTAGAGCTCATTGATTTACTTCATAACTAAGAGACTAAGCCGTTCACGGTTTCATATAATGTTAATGCTCACATAAATGAGAGTAATAAATAGATAGTCTCTTGGGTTATCATAATATAATTTGTGGGCTAAATGGGTGGGCTTGGACCTCTGAATTGAAGTTAAACTCAATTATACATAGACTAAGCTCGGGCCGATACTAAATGGGCTTTGGCACAAATTTCGCAGGCCTAATAAACTTTTACTCCTATTTAAGTAGATCGGCCCGACCCGACCAGATTCCCAGGCTTGTATGTGATGTTGTCTACTCTTCGGAAGACCATGCTAGGTCGTACTATGTGGCTGGAAAGAAAAAGACATCTCGATGGTTGGTTTGTATTTCATAAATAATAGAGCTAGCGGCGACCAGGTCATTGATATAAATGCTGTTATAACTCTCATCCATAACTTTACTTGCGGTAATATATATATATATATATATATATATATATATATATATATGGATTAAATAAGGCTACACCCAGGGTGCTGCCAATTGGCT
>JAZKJV010006044.1:0-68362 GCA_037367405.1 Ottelia alismoides | reverse complement strand
CAGGAAGCGGCGGCCGGCGCTCCGGGCTCGAGAACTTCTCGGCGGGCAGCAACTTCAACGCCACTTCGCGTCCCAGCCGCGGATCCTTGGCGCGATAGACCTCGCCCATGCCACCGGCGCCCAGGAGCCCGGAGACGACGTACGGGCCGATGTGCTCGCCTGGCGCCAACGGCATCAGGGCTTCCTTTCCGGGAAGCAGGCTCGACCAGGAAGTCTCATGGATGAAGCCTTCATGGTACATCAGCGCCGTGCACCGGGCTGTCGATACGGATATCAGCTAGAATCATCCGTATGGCCGTCGTCAAGAAAACCTGGCTCATCGATGCGGACCTGGTCCGCCGCGCTCAGCGGGCGTGTGGTGCCCGCACCGAGACGGCTACCGTCACTCAGGCCTTGGAAGAGCTCGTGATCCGCGAAGAAATCGACCGGGCCTTCGAGCGCCACTCCGCTACCCTGGCCACGCTCGCCGAGGTCTTCCCCGATTCGCCCGGACCTCGGATCCGCCGGTGAAAACGGTCCTCGACACCAACGTCTTGATCGGCTTCTTTCGAAATCCCGCCGCCCGCGCGGCGTTCGAGCAACGCGCGCGTCGGCCGCTGGTGCTGCTGAGCTCCGTCGTCATCTTGGAGCTGGAAGCAGGGTGCCGGACGAGGGCCCACCGCCGCGCGCTCGAGGCGTTCCTCGCTCCGTTCGACAAGGCGTCGCGCGTGCTCGTCCCCACCGCGACCGACTGGAAGGTATCCGGCCAGGTGCTATCTCAACTGGGCTCGGCCGGACTCGATGCACGCGGCGTTCGCGGCTTGACCAATGATGTCCTCATCGCGGTGTCCTCCCACCGGGCCGGTGCTTGCGTCGTGACGGAGAACGCCGCGGACTTCGCCCGCATCGCGAGCCACTATCCGCATCGCTGGAGCCTGCCGTAGGCGCCTACTTCCACACCGGCAACCGCAAGGTCGTCCCCGAATCGCACTGCAGCGCGATCACCCCCGTCCCGGCCCCCGCCACGTCCAGCGCCACCGACCCCGCCACCGCGAACTCGCTCGGCGACACCGTGATCCCTTCGCTCGGCAACGCCTTGCAGTAATCCGTCTTCAGCGCGTTCAACACATTCACCGCCGCCGGCGCGATCGACGACGCCAACGCCGCCGCCAGATCCAGCTTGCCGTTGCCCGCGCCCTCCAAAGCCCCCTGCGACAGCGGCGCCGCCGACGCCACCAGCAGGCTCTTGTATTCGGCCGGCGTCAGACCCGGGCGCAGCGCCTTCAACACCGCCGCCGCTCCGGCCACGATCGGCGCCGCCAGGCTCGTCCCCGCCAGCGACCGGTAGCCCGTCGAGCCCGCCCGCAGCGACGAATCCGCGCAGTAGAGCGCATCGCCCGGCGCCACGATCTCCGGCTTCACACCCACGCCCGCCACCGGCCCGCGGCCGCTGTAGTTGGCCACCAGTTCATCGGCCGAGCGCAAGGCGCCCACCGTGATCGCCCGCGGCGTGGTTCCCGGGCTCGACACCGAGCCCGCCGCCGGGCCGAAGTTGCCCGCCGCGGTGACGACCACCACGCCGCGATCAATGGCGCTTTCGAGCGCCTTCACCAACGGATCGCTGCCCACCGCAGGCGCGCGCGGGTCGCCCAGGCTAAGGTTCAACACGTCCATGCCATCGGCCACCGCGTCGTCCACCGCCTTCAGAATGCCGCTCAGCGTGCCGCCGCCCGTGTCGCCCAGCACCTTGTAATTGCCCAGCAGCGCCTTCGGCGCCACGCCGCTCAGCGTGCCCTGCGGCGAATCGTGCACCACGCCCGCCGCCAGCGCCGCCGCCGCCGTGCCGTGGCCCTGCCGATCGCCGGCATCGCCGCCCCAACCCTTGGCATTGAAGCGCTCATAGCTCCGCGCCACAATCACCTTGCCGCCCACGAAGCGCTGATTCGTGGGAAGAATCGCTGCGCGGGAAACCGGCCGGGATCGCCAGCGAGGCGTCTTGAAACGCCGCGTGCGTCGCGTCAATGCCACTGTCGATGATGGCGATCTTCACCCCGGCGCCGGCGTTCTCCACGCCGCCCGCCTGCTGCCACGCTGCTTCGTACTTCTCCGCCGCGTTGCTCGGCGCGGCTTGCGCGTAGAACAGGCGATCCGCATGCACGCGGGCGACGCCGGGCGTCGCCAGCACCTTGGCCAAGCCCTGCGGGTCGGTATCCACCACCACCGTGTTGCCGAGCGCGAACTCGGTCACCACTGGCACGCCGTCGGTGGTCATGCGCGCTTTCATGGCCGTGCGCGGCGCCGACAATTCGACGACGTAACGCTCCGCAAAGCAAGAGAAGGAGAGGGAGAGAACGAGGAGGGGCTGAAGTACCGAGCGACATTGTGTAGCCCGATTCTAGGGGGAATCCCCTCAGGTCCCAAGGCGAAACTCTACGTATCTTCGGCTATTCTGGTGCTGGTCAGTTCGGGATAGAGGGCCGGGAGAGAGGCTGTTTTGGGCGTTGGAGACGCGGGGTCCTGGTACGGAGAAGCAACGCTGGCTACGGACTTTCAAACACTTGGGGAGAGGTGCGAACGGAACCTGGAGGACGGGAGTCCCAGGCGGAAGGCGGCGAAGAAAATCGCCTTAGGCACGGTCGGGCAGGGGGACTAGGGGCGGTTCATGCGGCGAGGCCGTTCATGAAAGCAGGCCTTTCGACGAGAGCAACGCGCGGACCGCAGCTTCATCCGGCGCCGCCATCACAGCTTCGGCCAGATCGAGCAAGTCGAGAGAGGCGGGGAGAATGGCGGGCAGTGCGACTCCAGGAAAACGCGCCAGCGCGCGGCGCAGCCAACGCTCGCCAGCATCCCGATGGCCCTCGACTCGGCCCTCCAGGCGGCCTTCCACCCGGCCCTCCTTTCCACGAACGCGTCCCAGAACGCCGCTTCTCTTCCGCGATGGCGCAAGCCGCCCAAAATGCGATATCGGGCCAGTTGATTGGGTGCCTGCCGCAGGCGTGACAGGGCCTCGTCCTGCTGTTCCGGCGTGCAGCGGAACAACGGGGTCCAGGCATCGAATTCCGGGCGTCCCTGCGCCAACAGCTTCCCCGCGTCGATCCGCCACGGGCGGATCCAGCGCAGCGCGATCTCCACCCGGAAATCGCCCTTTACCCGCACCGTCTCCGTGGGCGGATGACGCGGACAGCCGCGTTCCACCAGCGGCACCATATAGGCCCGGATGGGCCACGGCGACTTCGCGTCGAGGCCCTTGCCGTAATCGAGCACCTGCTCGAGCGACCGCCGCCGGAAGCGCCCGAACGCCTCGAAAACGGCCACAAGCGGCTCTTCGGCATGCACCAGCAACCCTACGTCCAGCGACACGGTGGGCACACTCAGCTCCTGCGGCAGCAACTCCACCTCGGCCGGCTCATCCGGCGACAGAATGCCCAACATCCAGAAAGCCGCGCGGGCTCGCTTCCGGCAGCGCCTTGAACGCCTGATCGTAGGGCTTCGGGCGGATATAATCAACAGACCCCGTGCAGCTCCAATTCATCGATCAACTGATCCTCGTCGTCTATTTCGCGTTCGTCCTCGGCATTGGTTGGTTCCTGCGCGACAAGATCGCGACGAGCTCCGATTTCCTCACCGCCTCCCACTCCGTCCCCACCTGGATCGCCTCGCTCGCCTTCCTCGCCGCCAACCTCGGCGCTCAAGAAGTGGTGGGCATGTGCGCCTCCGGCGCGAAGTACGGCATCATGACCGCGCACTTCTATTGGGCCGGCGCCATTCCGGCCATGCTGTTCGTCGGCGTCTTCATGATGCCTTTCTATTACGGCAGCCGCGCGCGCAGCGTGCCGGAATACCTCAAGCTGCGCTTCGATGAAAAAACCCGCGCGCTCAACGCTGTCTCCTTCGCCGTGATGACGGTCTTCTCCTCCGGCATGTCGATGTACCTGCTCGGGCTGCTCTTCCAAACCATCCTCGGCTGGGACTTCACCGCGTCGGTCTTCCTCAGCGCCGGCATTGTGCTCGTCTACACCTTCCTCGGCGGCTTGACCAGCGCCATCTACAACGAAGTCCTCCAGTTCTTCCTCATCGTGCTCGGCTTTTCGCCGCTGGCGATCATGGCCGTGATCCGCGCCGGCGGCTGGGACGGCATGGCCGCCCGCGTCCCCGCCGTGTTGACGCACACCTGGAAATACAGCGGCAGCGCCAGCGAAAACCCGATGGGCATCGAGATCTTCGGCCTCGCCATGGGTCTGGGCTTCGTGCTGAGCTTCGGCTATTGGTGTACTGACTTCCTGGTGGTCCAGCGCGCCATGAGCGCCAAAACCATGTCGGCGGCGCGGCGCACGCCGGTCATCGCGGCGTTCCCCAAAATGATGATGCCCTTCATCGTCATCGTGCCCGGCATCGCCGCCATGGCGCTGGCCACCATGGATACTGGCTACGCCATCCCGCGCAAGGAAAACGGCGGTCCGGATTACGACCAGGTGATGACTACGCTGATGGCCCAGTTCTACCCGGCCGGCATGCTCGGCATCGGCATCACCGCGTTGATGGCGTCGTTCATGTCCGGCATGGCCGGCAACGTCACCGCCTTCAACACCGTCTGGACCTACGACATCTACCAAAGCTACATTCGCAAGAACGCGCCGGATTCGCATTACCTGAGCGTCGCCCGCTGGACCACCGTCATCGGCGTGCTCGCGTCCATCGGCGCCGCTTACATGGCGCGCTCCTTCAACAACGTCAACGACTTTTTGCAGCTTGTTTTCAGCTTCGTCAACGCGCCGCTGTTCGGAACATTTCTGCTGGGCATGTTCTGGAAGCGCTCCACCGGCCACGGGGCGTTTTCCGGCCTGCTGGCAGGCACTTTGGGCGCCGCCGCGACGCATGGCCTGACGCTGGCCGAAGGCAAGGGCGCCTGGCTGGGCAACGTGCATGAATTCCCGTCGGCCATGGCGCAGAACTTCTGGATCGCCATCGTCTCCTGGACCACCTGCTTCGTCATCACCATCGCCGTCAGCCTGGCCACGCGGCCCAAGGCCGACGCCGAGCTCAAAGGCCTGGTCTACGGGCTCACCCAACTCGGGGGCGACGATGCGGCAAACTGGTATGAGCGCCCCGGCCCGCTGGCTCTGGTCGCCGCAGGTGTCTGCTTCGTGTTGAATTTCGTCTTCTTCTAAAGCTGTACTGCCATGATCGACCTTCGACTCCCCACCGGATCTCTCTTCGCCCTGCTCGGCCTGCTGCTGTGCGGGCTGGGCCTGACGTCAAGTGCGCGCCCTCGCCTGATGCCGGATGTCAACATCAACCTCTATTCGGGCCTGACCATGCTCGTGTTCGCGGCCGTGATGCTCGCGCTTGCCTTCCGGGGGAAGCGGGCGTAAGGATGAGTCAGACGTGGCGCGCCCCCGGCCGCATCAATCTCATTGGCGAGCACACCGATTACAACCTCGGCTACGTCTGCCCCATGGCCATCGACCGCGATTGCCATGTCACTGCCGAGCCGAATCGCGATGGTCTGCTGCGCATCGTCTCCCACCAGTTCCCCGACGGCCGCGAGTGCCCCGTCGACGAGCTCGAACAGGCCGAAGCCACCGGCCACTGGACCGATTACTGCTTCGGCGTCGCCCGCGAACTCCAGCGTGCCGGCTACGAGCTCGAGGGCGTCACGCTCACCGTCGACAGCCACGTGCCCGTCGGCGCCGGCCTGAGCTCCTCGGCTTCGCTCGAAGTCTCCACGGCGCTGGCGTTGCTCGCCGGGCGCGAGATCAATCCGCTGGCGCTCGTCCAGCTTTGCCAGCGCGCCGATCGGATTTCGTCGGCATGCCCTGCGGCATCATGGACCAGTACATCTCGGTGTTCGGCGAGATCCTCATGATTGATTGCCGCGACCTCTCCGCGCGCGACATCGCCCTGCCCGAGGGCGTCGCCGTGATCGCGGTGAACAGCGGCGTGAAGCACCAGCTCGCCGCCGGCTCGGCTTATGCGGATCGCGTGCAGGAATGCCTGCGCGTCGCGCAGCAGTTGGGAGTCGAGAGCCTGCGCGATGCCAAGCCGGAGCAAGTGCAGTTCAGCCAGCATGCGCGCCACGTGGTGAGCGAGAACCAGCGTGTGGTCGACTTCGTGGCCGCCGCCCAGCGCGGCGACGTGGTCGAGATGGGGCGCCTGTTTACGTCCTCGCACCGCAGCCTGCAGCACGATTACGAGGTCAGCTGCGCCGAGCTCGATTTCCTGGTGGACACGGCGCTCGGCCTGCCCGGCGTCTACGGTGCCCGCATGACCGGCGGCGGCTTCGGCGGCTGCACCGTGAACCTGGTGCGCGCCGAGATGGCCGATCAGTTCAGCCACGCCATCGCGAAGCTCTACCAGGAGCAGTACGCCCGCGACGCGGCCGTCTTCGCCTGCCGTCCGTCACCCGGCGCCGGGCCGGTGTAGTTCAACGCCCTTACCCACCCCAGAGCCCACCGCCCCCCGCACGCGCGCTCGAGAGAATCCGGCTGGTGAACCCACTAATACTGTAGGAGGATTCACCCAGCTGTGATGCCCGCTTGGAAAGACGCCCGCTTTACTACCCAGGATTCGCTGAACGCGGAGATCTGGAGTTGTTCCCGCATGATTCATCACGACGATGGCTTTCGCCCGGAGGATCAGGCGACGGTGAGCCCGTTCGGGGCGCAGCAGGCCGCGCTGGGAACGACGGTGCTGCCGTGGATGCCGGATCTGGTGGGCGCCGAATGGGCGCATCCGGAAGCGGTGCTGGTGGTGGGCGCGGCACCCCCGCCGTTTCTCGGCTGGGTGCCGGTGCATGAATACCAGCGCGCGGCGGAAGGGCGCTGGCAGGAGTTCGCGGCGCTCTACCGGCGGCTGGTGCTCGAGGCGGACGACAGCCCTTACGCTTTGCTGCCGGAACTGCTGGCGGTGTTCGGCGCGGCCACCGGACGCTTCGCGCTGTTCGACCTGTGCCGGGCGAGCCTGACGCCGCTCGAGCGGCGCGGCGGGCGGCTGGGACGGGAAGGGGCGTCCTGCTGGCAGCGTTACGTGGAGCGGCCGGAATCGCGCGATTGGAATCAGCGGCGGCTGGAAGGGGCGCGGGGGCGCATGGTGCTCGCCTTGGGGACGATGGCCGAGCATGGGCTGCTGAGGCTCTTGGCGGAGGACGGCTACACGATCCACGACCTGGCCAGCGGCGCTGAATACAAGCCGGGCGCGGCCGGCGGGGTGTGGGCGAAGCGCCTGGCGCGGCGCGGGTTGACCCTCGAGCATCGGCTGGAAGCGCCGACGTGCTGGTGCGTGGAACGGCGGGGCGGAGAGGTGCGCTGGTACGTCGCGCCGGTGCCTTCGCCGCAGAGCTCGGGCGGACGGCGGCGGGATCCGGGCTACCGGCGGACGGTGCGGTATCTCGAAGCGTTGAAGCCGCTGGTGCGCGGGCTGCCGTTGGCGGGCGGGGCGTCGGCGGGCGCGGCTTAGGGCGTGACGCGGGCGGAGGCCCTTGCTGCCCCTGGAGCCGAGGCTCGCCGCTCAGCCGTGCTGTTCCTCGAGCTCGAGCTTCTCCGGCGTCGACTCCAGCACGCGGAAGCGCCGTGCCGCCTGGCCTGGCCGCGCGAGCGTCAAGGTGTCGCCGTCGAGCTTCCAGGAGCCCTTGGCCTTCCCGGTCTTGTCGGCGGGACCCGGGCCCGCGAGCCCCAGCACGCCCTTCGCGCCGAAGCGGTACCCGGCCCGGCCCCGCGACGGTGGAAAGGCCCAGGAGGACGGCCGCAAGACGGTCCTGCCGCCGCCGTCCTCCTCATGCGAATGCAGCCATTCACCGTTGAGGGCCATGGCCGTTAGGTCCCCAGGTCCCGGCGCGCGCCATCCAGCGCCGCATGCATTCGCGCCACCTGGCCGCTGGTGAACATCACCATGGCGGCGTCGTCCACGTAGTCCATGTAGTTCACGAACATGTCGCCGTTGGGCCCATTGCTGCAACTGACATGGGGAAATGCGGGCGCGCCATAGTTGGGCAACTGGGCGGGCGGGGTGTCCGCCACGAAGTCGGACCCGGAGCAGTCTTCGGTGTCGCCCCAGATGTGCCGCAGGTTGAGCCAGTGGCCCACCTCGTGGACTGTGGTGCGGCCTTTGTCGAACGGCGCCGTCGCGGTGCCCGACGTGCCGAACGCCTTGTGCAGAATCACCACGCCGTCGGTGGCCGCGGGACCGCCCGGGAATTGCGCATACCCCAGCAGACCGCTGCCGAGGTTGCACACCCAGATGTTCAGATACTTTTTCGTGTTCCACGCCGCCACGCCGCCTTGCGAAGGCTTCTTTACGCCGTCGTTCTGCGAGAAGGACGCCTTGGTGGTGGCCGTGCGGGTGATGCCGGTGGTGGGCTTGCCCTTCGGATCCTTCGTGGCCAACGCGAACTGAATGCGGCTGTCGGTGATGAGACCCTTCCACACCGCCGGGCAGGCGCTCTTGTCGGCATTGGCCGCGCTGAAATCGCGATTCAGCGCGGCGAGCTGGCTTTTCACCTGCGCGTCGGAGATATTCTCCGCCGCAGTCTTGTAGACGACGTGCACCACCACCGGAATCGTGGTGATGCCGGTGCGCATTGCTTCGGCCATGCCGAGCGTCAAACGGCGGCGCGTGGCCGTTTCGAGCGCGGCCTGGCGGGCGCGAAAGCCCTTGTTCTCTTCAAGCAGGCGGTGGTGCACTTCCATGCAGCCGCATTTCCGAATCAAGGCCATGAGTGAGCCTCCTTCCTTCTTTCTAGCGCAAGCGAGCGTCGCGGTGTGACAAAAGCTCCTCAGGGCCGGGCCACGCCGTCTTTTGACGGCACGGGCCCGGCCCCGGAAGAGAGCGGCTTACTGCTTGCCGATTTGGCCCGCCAGGAAAATGGCCCGCACCTGGTGCCAGGTGAGCGCCGCGGGGTGAAGCTGCACGTCGTCCAGCGTCCCATTCAGCCCGGCCCAGCTCCAGTCCTTGTGCCCGCCCAACCGGAACGGACCCGCGCCATCCAGGTTGCCGGCCACCGCTGGGAACGTTGCGCCCGCGGCCGCATTGATCCAGATGCGGCTCACGCCGCTCCGCTTCACCGTGATGGCCACGTGGCTCCACTTGCCCAACGGGACCGTCGCGGTGGTGGCGAAGTTCTGATAGCCGCTGCCGGTGCTCATCTGGAGCGTCACCTGCCCGCCCACCAGCGCGACGTGGTAACCCTTGCCGGCGCCATCCCGGTAATCGACCACCGACTTCACGCTGTTCAGCGAGGCCGGCTTCACCCAGAAATCAATCGAGAAGTCGCCGGTGCCGACGTTGAAGCAAGGCCCCGCCGGATACTGAATCGCCTGCAGGCCATTGAAGGTGGCCGCCGCGGAGCCCACGCGCTTGCCCTGGAAGTCGAAGGCGTTGGTGGCCAGCGGGGCGCCCGGATTGCAACCCACGGGAGTGTTGTTGCCATCGAAGCTCCAGCGGATCTTGCCGGTCCCCACGCTCGCTGCCAGGGGCGACAAACTCTGCAGATCCTGGCCCGCGCCGTAGATGGCGCCCTCCGCTGGCTCGAGGTCGAGAGCGGGTTCCAGAAACGCCAGGGGATAGGTGGCCGATACACTCAGGAACGGCGGCATCAGGGCCCAGGACTTGGCCGTCGCGTCGGCCAGATGGATTTTGCCATCCTGGCCGCCCGTCAGACCAAAGCGGGGGCTCGGCGCGGCGCCGGTGACGGGCACGAACGTACTGCCCGACATCCGGTAGCGGCCCTGCGTGGTGACCGCGTAGATGCGTCCCATAAAGTCGGCCGCCGTGCGCCAGCCCACGCCGCCGGGCACGCCCCCCAACGCAAAGGGCGACCAGGTATAGTTGCCGCTGAGCGGATCCATTGTCTCCGCGGTGAACACATAGTTGCCGTTGGCGTCCTCCCCTCCGAAGGCGTAGATCTTCAGGTCCGCGCCAATGGCGAGGGCCGGCCGCGACCGCGCCGTGGTGAGCGGCGGCAGGTTGGTCCAGGTGTTGGTTTTGGGGTCGTAGGCTTCCACGCCGGTGCCCGCGATCGTGTGCGGCCCCATGCCGAACCGCCCACCCACCACATAAATGCGGCCGTCCGGCGCCGTGATGGCTGACGCATTGCAGCGCGCGGTGTTCAGTTGCGAGATGCCCGTCGTCTCGAGGGCGTAGGCGATGGGATTGAAGCGGGTGACCTTCGTGGTGGCCATGCAGTTGTTGTTCATGCCCAGATGGCTCGCCGTGGCCGATCCCATGAAGTACAACTTACCGTCGCTGGCCGTGGCCACGGCGGCGGGGCCCACGTTTTGCGCGGCCCAATCCCAGTAAGGCTGCGCCATCGCCGCCGCCGCAATCAACCCGGTCAGCGTGGACGCTCTCCTCAGGTGCGTAAGAAACATTGTCTTTTCTCCTTGATTTCACGGCCCTTTGCTCAATTGGCTCGGGCTTCGTGCAATCAGGAGTGCGACAACGCCTTCAGGTGGGGGTCATGGGTGCGCTGGGCGTACCAACTCCCGCAAGCTCGCCGTCAAAGCTCCTGCTTCCACCAGTGGCGAGGCCACCGTCTCGGCCACCGCGCCCATCGACGCCGGGTCCTTCCAGCCGTGGCCGGTGACCAGGCAGACCGCCGGTTCGCCCGGCTTGACGATGCCCGCCGCGCGCGCCTTCCGGTAGCCGGCGAAGGCCGCCGCGCCCGCGGGTTCCGCGCAGATGCCTTCGAGCAGCATCAAGTCCCGCTGGGCGGCGAACACCTCGCCGTCGCTCACGCCGAGGCCCTCGCCGTTCATCTGCCGCAGCCGCTCGAGCGCCAGCGACGCATCGATGTCGAAGGGCACGGAGAGTCCGCTGACGCGCGTGGTGCTGGTGACCGGCTCCACGCGGCCGGTCTTCACCGCGTTCAACAACGTCGGGCAGCCTTCGGGCTGCACGGCGTGGACGCGCACCGCGACGGGGCCGAAGCCCTGGCACACGGCGGCGTACAAGCCGCCGCCGCCCACCGGAACGAAGACGTGGGCCACGCGAGGCAGGTCGTGCAGAATCTCGGCCGAGAGGCTTTCGACGCCCTGCATGCCCTCCGGGCAATAGGCGAAGGCGGAGACCACCAGCGCCACGTCCGGATGGGCCGCCGTGAAGGCGCGCAACTGCGCGAAGACATCGGTGGTGATCTCCGCGCGGGAGGCGAACTCGGGAATCCGCACCACCGTCGCTCCATGCGCCCGCATCTGCATGAGCTTGCCGGCGGGCGCGTCCGCATTCACGCAGATAACGGCCCGCAGGCCGGCGCGCGCGCAGAAGGTGGCCAGCGCCGCGCCCGTGTTGCCGGACGAGGTGGCGACGCACGCGCGCACGCCGCGCTGCTGTAACCGTCGGATTTCGGCCGCCACGAAGCGGTCCTTATAGCTGCCTGACGGCTGCAGGCTCTCGAGCTTGAACCAGAGTTCGCCCTCCGGCGCCAAGCGGACGGCGGGAACCAGGGGAGTGCCTCGAATTTCCATCCTTCACATGCTAGTCTGAAATCAAGATCAACGTTGCGTACCCGCAAACTTTTTGCCTGCGCGCTGCTGGTCTCCGCTCCCGCCTGGGGAGCCGCAGGCACCGAAACTCCACCAGCACCAGCACCCCACTCCTCTGATCGCGTTCAGTGGAAGCCGCTGATCGAACAGTCGCTCTACTTCCTGGGGATCCAGCATGCTTTTCGCCTGGCCACCGAGCCGGGCACGCGCAGCGGCGCGCGCGGCAGCTATTGGAAAGGCTACGCCCGCAGCGTCAGTAATCTGCACGGCTGGGGCGATGGCGACCCATTCTATGTCAACTACGTGGGCCATCCGCTGCAGGGGAGCTTTTCCGGCTATCTTTGGACGCAGAACGACCCGAAGTATTGGCACGTCGAGTTCGGTAAGAATCGCGACTACTGGCAGAGCCGCCTGCGCGCCACGGCCTTCTCCTGGGCCTACAGCACGCAGTTCGAGCTCGGGCCGCTGAGCGAGGCGTCGGTGGGCCAGATTCAATCGCGCTTTCCGCAGCAAGGCTTCGTCGACCACGTGGTGACGCCCGCCGTCGGCCTGGGCTGGATGGTGGCCGAGGACGCGCTGGACAAGTATGTGGTGAAGCGCCTGGAAGCCCACATCACGAACAACTGGGCGCGGCTGTTTTTGCGCTCCGGCCTGAACCCGGCGCGCTCAGGCGCGAATGCGTTGCGGGGCAAGCCGCCGTGGCACCGCGACAATCGCGCCGGCGTGCGCGCCTATCAACCGGGGTTGACGGCGGCCGCCGCGACGCCGAGCGTCGACCGGCCAGCGGACACGCCGGGAGCGGCCCCCTTCGAAGTGGAGTTCCACGGCCTGGCGAGCTCCTATGACGGCCGGGCCTGCACGGGCGGCGGCGCCAGCGCGGCGTTGCGGGTGGCCAGCGATTGGCAGCTGGTTTTCGACGCCACCGGCTGCAAGATCGCCGAGTTGCGCGCGCCGGTGAGCGCCGATTCGATCACCTATCTGTTCGGCCCGCGCTGGCGGCCGGCCTCGCGCGGGCGCTTCAACCCGCATGCGCATTTTCTGGTGGGCGGGCAGAAGGTGTCGAAGGAGACGCTCGACGTGGAGCGCGAGAAGATCCTGAAGGCGCTGGCCCAGCGGCCCGGCGGACGTCCACCGTTGCGCGAGCAGTATGCGGAGTTCGAAACGCGCAAAGGCTTCTCGCTGATGGCGGGCGCGGGCCTCGAGGTGAAGCTGCATCCAGCCATCGCCTTGCGGCTGGCGAGTGTCGACTGGGTGCACACCTGGATGGCGCCGGTAGACGGCCACGACTATTCGAGCCAGTTGCGCGTCACCTGGGGGCTGGTGCTGCGGATGGGCACCTGGTAGGGCTTACCAGAGCAGCTTCAGCGCGAATTGCAATTGCCGGGCGAAGGTATTGACGCTGGTGGCGCGGCCGAAGTTGGCGTTGCCAAAAGCGCCGTTCGGCGAAGAGTACTCGGGCCGGTTGAGGGCGTTGAACGCTTCGGCGCGAAACTGCAGCTTCAGGTTCTCGGCCAGTTGCGTGGTTTTGAAGAACGACAGATCCAGGTTGTTGCGGCCCGCGCTGCGCACGTCGGGCAGGCGCGCGGTGCCGGTGAGCTCGATGCCCTGCCGCTGGCGGAAGGCTGCGGTGTCGAACCAGCGGTTCACGGTCTGCTCGCTCGAGGAAAGGCGTGCGCTGCGGCCCAGGCTTTCCGCGCCGGTGACCTCGATCGGCACGCCGCTCTGCGCCTGATAGAGCCCGTTGAGCTGCATGCCCTCGAGCAGCCGCGCCCAGACGCCCTGCGCGGTGCCGAAGAAGCGGCGGCCGGGACCGAAGGGGAGTTCGTAAGCGCTGGCCAGCACGAAGCGGTGCGGCATGTCGAACTCGGTGAGTTCGCGCACCGGCCGCGTGTCCTGATCGTTCAGGAAGCGCGTCCGCTCGAGCTGCTTGGTGAACGCATAGGAGGCCGTCACGCTGTAGCCGCTGGCGAAGCGGCGGGTGAGCTTGGCCTGGAGAGCATCGTAGCGGCTCTCGCCCAGTGGCTCGCTCTGGCTCTGGAGGCCGGTGAAATGGGGATACGGCCGCAGGAGTTGGCCGCGCGTCACGGTGCGGGCCGCCAAGGGGCCGGAGGAGATCAAGCCGAAGAAGGGATTCGTGACGGCGTCGTTCAGCACATTGCGGTTGGTGGCGAAGAAGGTGCTTTCGGCTGCCGCGCGGAAGCGCTCCGGAATGCCGTTGACGTTGCGGCTCACGGGCAGGCCGCGCACCTGGTTGCCCACATAGCTCAAGTCGAGAATCAGCGCGGCGGGCAAACGCTGCTGGAGGCCGAAGGAAAACTGATGAGCCGTGGGCTGTTGGCGAGCGGGATTGGTGAACGAGACGCCCTGGCCCACCAGCGTCAACAGCCCTTGTGAAGCGCCGGTGACCGGCACCAGGCCCGTGGGGAAAGGATTGCGCCAGCTGTTGGCGGGCGTGTTGCCGCCGTCGTTCGACGCCACGTACGGCGTGGTGACGCTGAAGCCGTTGCGCGATTCGCCCGTCTGCGTGCTGGCGCCATAGAAGATGCCGTAGCCGCCGCGCAGCACGGTGCTTTGGGTGAGCTGATACGCCGCGCCGAGGCGCGGGGCGACGTTGTTGCGGTCGAGGTTCGAGAGAGCGCGGGGCACGCCGCCGACGCCGGCGAACAACAGACCGCCGATGGCGTTGAAGGACGCTGCGGGCACTTCGGGAATGGGCGAGGCGGCGTAGTTGTTCCGGGCCGCCGTCGCCAAGGGGCTGGGCGTCGAAAAGTCATAGCCGCGGTTCAACCGGTCATAGCGCTCCACGTAAGCGCCTTCCCATTCGTAGCGCAGGCCCAGGTTGAGCGTGAGCCGGTTCGACACGCGAAAGTCGTCGTGCACGAAGAAGCCCTTGTAGTTCGTGCGGTCGGCCGTGGCGGCGTTGTTCGCCACGCTGCCGCTGGCGGGCAGGCCGAGCAGGAACGAGGCCAGCCCGTGGCCGAGGTTGACGCCGGCCACCTGCGGGTTTGGCCCGCGGGTGAAGCCCTGGTCGAACGCGAACGCGCCCGTCGCGTTGGCGCCGAGGCTGGCGACATTCGAATTCAGCAGGCGGAACTCCGCGCCAGTCTTCACCGTGTGCCGGCCCTGGACCTTGGTCACCGTCGCGCGCCCGGTGTGCGAATCCTCCGCGCCGTTGCTCTGCTTGTTCGCTCCGCTCAACGCCGTGAGGCCGTTGCTGATGCTGATCGACGGAATCGCCTGGAAGGGCAGCAGGCCGATGAACGACGAAGAGAAGCCCAGCGCCGCCATGTCGGCGCCCAGATTATCGGACCGGCTGAGCGTCTTGAAGCGGGCCAGGCCGTAGCGGAAGTTCAGCACCGTGGTCGGGTTCAGCGTGAAGTTGTCGTCTAACGCGACGCCGGGAGCGTCGCGCCGGTCGATATCGCCAGTGATGGCGCTCTTGAAGGCGCCTTGCCGGTCGACGCCGAACTGACGCCAGGAGTAGCGGAAGAACACGGCATGGCGGTCGCTGAAGCGATGGTCCACCTTCCACACGTAGCCGTTGTCGAACACGGGATCCTTGAACGACAGCAGATGATTGGCCGCGCCGGTGACGGCGTCGCCCGCTGCGTTGGGCTCCGGATAGAGACCCACGATCCGGCGCGCGATGGGATCGAGCGCGGTGGCGGGAAGGCGGTTGCCGGGGTAGGGATCGCGCACGAACGTGGCGCCCTGCAGCCGCGTGGTGGCGGGGTCGTAGATGTTCACCGGCAGGATGTTCGCGCCGCTGCGCGCGCGCGACGCGCTGAAGTCGCCGGTGCGTTCGAGCGCCGTGGGCACGGTGTTCACGTTGGCGCGCGGCACGCCTTCGCGCGAGCCTTCATAGTTGAAGAACCAGAACGTGCGGTTCTTGCCGTTGTAGAGCTTCGGCAGAATGACGGGCGCGCCGCCGCTGCCGCCGAAGAGGTTGTAGCCGAACTGCGGAATGCTGGTGGCGAAAGGATCCCGGGCGTTCCAATAGGAGTTGCGCGTGAAGTTGAACAGCGTGCCGTGAAAATGATTCGTGCCGCTGCGGATGGCCGCGTTCAGCACACCGCCGGTGAAGCGGCCATACTCGGCGTCGAACACGTTGGTCTGCACCTTGAACTCGCTGGCCGCATCGACGCTGGGCACGTATTGCACCAGGCCGTCGGTGCCGGTGTTCGGCACACCGTCGAGCAGCGATTCATTGCTGCGGAACTGCCCGCCGCCGAAGGTGGCGCTCGAAATGCCGCCGTTGCCGGTGGTGCGCAGGAAGGTGTTCGCCGTGCCGCGCGCCGTGAAGTTGACGCCCGGCTCGAGGCCGGCCAGCGCGAACGCATTGCGCCCGTTCAACGGCAGGTCCACCAGCGTTCGGCCGGTGATGACGCCGCCGCGGCTGGCCGAAGCCGTCTCGAGCAGCGGCGCTTCACTGGTGACGCTGACGGTGGATTGCACGTCGCCCGGCTCGAGCGCGATATCCACCTGCGGCCGCGATTGCACTTCGAGCGTCAGCCCTTCGCGCACGAACTTCTTGAAGCCGGTGAACTCGGCCGCCAGCGTGTATTGGCCGGGCGGCAGCGCGGGAATCGTGTAGACGCCGCTTTCGTTCGTCAGGCTGAAACTGGCGCGGCCGGACTCGGTGTTGGTGGCGGTGACGCGAGCGCCCACCACGGCGGCGCCGCTCGAATCGGTGACGCGGCCGGTGACGATCGAACGGAAGTCCTGGGCGCAGGCAACGCCGGCCACGAGGGCGGCGAGCCAAAGCAGACGCTGGGTCATGCGTGAGTCCTTTTGAGAGCGGTGAGCGGGCGCACTTCGCGCGGCGGTCCGCAGGAGGCGCGCTCCATGAGCTTGCAGGGGTACACTTCGGTGGGAATGCGCTTCTTGGGTTGCGCCAGACGCTCGAGCAACATGGTGGCCAGCCGTTCGCCGAGTTGGTCGGCGAAGACGGAGATGGAGGTGAGCGCGGGTTCGAGCACCGAGTATTCCACCCGGTCGCCGACGCCCAGCAGGCTCATCTGGCCGGGCATCGGCACGGAGCGCCGCGTCAGTTCCTTCCACACTCCGGCCGCCAGTTCGTCGTTACCCGCGATGATGGCGGTGGGTGGCGGCGCTTCCTTGAGCAACTGCGCCGCCGCCACCCCGCCGTAGTCGTGGTTCGGCAGCGCCCAGTTGTCGCTCACTTCGCGCAGTTCGAGGCCCTCGGCCAGCATCGCCGCCCGATAGCCCTGGTAACGGCGCTCGAACCACGGTTGCGTGCGGTTCCCGACAAAGGCGATGCGCCGGTGGCCGAGCCGTTGCAGATAGGCGGTGGCTTCCTCGACGGCGCCGCGATCGTCGTAGATGACGCAGTCGTGCGCGGCGGGCGCGCCCGTATGGTCGTTGCCCAGCAGCGTGTAGGGCAGTTTGCGTTTGGCCAGCACGTCCAACAGATTCGGATGGTGCACGCCGGCCAGCACCACGCCGTCCACCGCGCCGCTCTGCTGCAGCAGTTTGGGCAAGGGCAACTCGGCGGGCCGGACGCCGGCCGGATAGGCATGGCGCGCGAAGATCAGGTCGTAGCCCTGGGCTTGAAACACGCGCTCACAGGCCATCAGCAGGCGCATGTGCATCGGGTTGAAGCCTTCGCGATTGCCCAGCAGGAAGAGCAGCGTATGCGACGACTGGCTCTTCAGGCGGCTCCAATGGACGTTCCGCTGGTATTTCAGCGCGGCCGCCGCGGCCAGCACTCGTTCCCGCGTGGCGGCATTGGCGTAGCCGCTCTCGTTCAGCACCCGCGAGACAGTGGCCACGCTGACGCCGGCGCGCCGGGCGACGTCGACAATCGTCGCCATGGCTCAGGCGCCCCAGAGCTCTTTCAGCATCCGTTCGCCGCCGAGCATGGTGGGGCGCTCGGCGCGGCCGTTGTGCTGCCAGGTGAGACGCAGGTGGTCGAGCCCGAGCAGCCACAGGATGCTGGCATGCAGGTCGTGCACGTGCACCGGGCGCTCCACGGCGCGGAGGCCGATCTCATCGGTGGCGCCGATGGTTTGACCGCCCTTGACGCCGCCGCCGGCGAAGAACATGGTGAAGCCCCAGGGATTGTGATCGCGCCCGTCGCCCTTCTCGTTGAACGGCGTGCGGCCGAACTCGCCGCCCCAGATCACCAGCGTCTCGTCGAGCATGCCGCGTTGCTCGAGGTCGGTGAGCAGCGCCGCGACGGGTTGGTCCGACGCCTTGCACCACTTCTTGTGGTTGCCTTCGAGATTCGCGTGCGCATCCCAGCCGCTGCCGGAGCCGCAATAGAGCTCCACGAAGCGCACGCCGCGCTCCACCAGCCGCCGGCCCAGCAGACAGTTGCGGCCGTACACCGCCGTCTCCGGCTGGTTCAGGCCGTACAGCTCCTTCGTCGCTTCGCTTTCCTGCGAGAGGTCGACGGCTTCGGGCCCGGTCTTCTGCAGCGCATAGGCGAGCTCGAAGCTGCGCAGGCGCGCCTGCAGCGTGGTGTCGTCGGCATGCTGCGCGGCGTAGTCGCGATTCTGGGCGTCGAGCAGGGCGAGTTGGGCGCGTTGGCGCTGGTCGTTCATGCCGTCGCGCAGCTTGGTGTTGAGAATCGGATTCGGACCCTGGCGGAACAGCGTGCCCTGGTAGACCGCCGGCAGGAAGCCGGAGCCCCAGTTCTTCGCGTTCCCGAAGGGCTCGCGCTCGTCGATCATGCTGACGAACGTCGGCAGGTTTTTGTTCGCGGTGCCGAGCCCATAGGTGACCCACGCGCCGAGGCTCGGGCGGCCGCTCAAAATGTCGCCGGTGTTCATCTGGCCCACCCCGCCGGCGTGGTTGAGCCCGTCGGATTGGCAGGAGCGCACCACCGCCAGCTTGTCGGCATGCGTCGCGATTTTCGGGTAGAGCTCGCTGATCCAAATGCCCGCTTGCCCGTGCTGCTTCCATTGGCGCGGGCTGCCCATCAGCGTGTTATTGGCCGTGCCCATCGCGGTGATGGGGCGGCCGAAGCTGGCGGGCATCGGCTGGCCATGCAGCTCGTTGAGCTTCGGCTTGGGGTCGAAAAGATCGATGTGGCTGGGCGCGCCTTCCATGAACAGGAAGATGACCGACTTCGCGCGCGCTTTATGATGCGGCGCCTGCGGGATGGTGGGGTCGTGGACCTTGGCCGCCGCCTGCGCGTCGGCTTCGGCGAGCATGGCCGCCATGGCCAGCGAACCGAGTCCGCTGCCTGCTCCGCGCAATAGCCGCCGGCGAGTGATTTCAGTGTGCGTCATGTCAGTCGATGTAGAGGAACTCACTCGTGCTCAGCAGCGTGAGGCAGAGATCTTCGAGCGCTTGGTCGCCGCCTTGGCCGAGGAACGCCAGGCTGCGAGCGGCTTCCTTGGCGGTGGGCGTACGGCCGAGCGCCAGGCGATAAGCGCGGTCGACGAGCGAGGCCGGCGTTTGCCCGGCGTCGTTGGCCACCCGCCGCGCCAGCGCTTGCGCGAAGCGCCCGGTGGATTGGCCGTTCATCAGTTCGAGCGCCTGATCGGGCGTGATGGTCTCCTGGCGGCGGCCGCAGCTTTCAAACGCCAGCGGCGCATCGAAGCTTTCGAGCATCGGGAAGCGCACCAGGCGACGGGCGAAGATGTAGACGCTGCGGCGCACTTCATCCTGCGGGCTCGAGGGCTTCTTCCAATGGCGGCCTTCCTGAATCTCGACGCCCGCGGGCGCCGTGGGGAAGACGCCGGGGCCACCCATGGTGGGGTCGAGCAGGCCGGAGACCGCGAGCATCGAATCGCGGATCGCTTCGGCTTCGAGGCGGCGGCGCGGATAGCGCCACAGCAGCTTGTTCTCGCCATCGGCTTCGCCGGCGTTCGCGCGGTAGTCCGACGACTGGCGATAGGTGGCGCTCAACAGAATGCGGCGGTGCAGCTTCTTCAGGCTCCAACCGTCGGCGCCGGTGAACTGCGCGGTGAGCCAATCGAGCAACTCACGATGCGTGGGCCGTTCGCCCATCATGCCGAAGTCGTTGGGCGTGGCCACCAGGCCGCGGCCGAAGTGATAGTGCCACACGCGGTTGACGATCACGCGCGTCGACAGCGGATTCTTCGCGTCGGCCACCCAATTGGCCAGCGCCGTGCGGCGGCCGCTCGACGACAAATCAGGCCGCGCGGTGACGGCGGCGGGCGCGGGGTCGAGAATGCTCAAGAAGCCGGGCTGCACTTCGTCGAGCGGCGCATCCATGGCGCCGGCGCGCAGCACGTGCACCGGCGGCGCGGTGATGGCCTGGTCGCGCATGATCTGCAGGCGCGGCAGTTCCTTCGGGCGCAGCGCCTTGAAGGCGTCGAGCTCGGCCTGCAGGGCCTTGTACTGCGCCTTGCCCTTGGCGTCGAGCTTCTTCGAGACGATGTCGCTCTCGGGCACCTCCACCTGCGTGATGGCCTTGTGATAGAGCTGCCAGTCGTAGGGCGTGCGCTCGGCGGCGGCCATGCGGATCACGCGCTGGATCTCCGGCGGAAAACGGTCGGTGTATTCGACGCGATACTTTTCGCGCGGCGTCTTCAGCAGCGCTTCGATCTTGTCGAACACCGGCTGCGCGGCGGCTCGATACTTCGCCATGCCCGCTTCATACGCCGTGATCTCTTCGGGCGAAGCATCCGTCGCTTCGTCGTCGATCTTCAGGTTGGCGAAGAACGACTGCAGGCGATAGTAATCGCGGTGCAGCAGCGGATCGAACTTGTGATCGTGGCAGCGCGCGCAGGCCAGCGTGACGCCGAGGAAGGCGTAGGCGGTGTTGTCGGTGAGGTCGTTCAGCAGCTCCTGGCGGCGCAGGCGGATGTTGGCCTGGTTGAACTCGTCTTCGAACAGCCGCAGATAGCCGAGGCCGGGGCGCGCGGCGCGGTCCTGCGGATAGAGCTCGTCGGCGGCCAGTTGTTCGCGCACGAAGCGATCGTAGGGCTTGTCCTGGTTCAGGCTTTGGATCACCCAATCGCGATAGCGCCACATGTTGGGGCGGGTGTCGTCCTGCTTGAAACCGTCGCTATCGGCGTAGCGGACCACGTCGAGCCAGTGGCGGCCCCAGCGCTCGCCGTAGCGGGGGCTCGAGAGCAGCCGGTCCACCAGGCGCTCCTCGGCGCCGGGCTTGGTGTCGGCCAGGAAGGACTGGAGCTCGTCGGCGGTGGGCGGCATGCCGGTGAGGTCGAGCGTCACGCGGCGGAGATAGGTGGCCTTCGGGGCGGCGTCGCTCGGCCGGAGGTTCTTGTCGGCGAGCTTGGCCCAAACGAAGTGATCGATTTCGTTCTTCGCCCAACGCGCGCCCGCGGCGTCGACCGCTGGTGGCGCGGCGGCGGCGACCGGCTGGATGGCCCACCAACGCCTCTGCTGCGGCTTGAAGGTGGGCGTAGGATTTGGCTCGCCGGCCGTGAGGACGGAAAGAGACAGAAGGGGGATGAGCCAGCGCATGAGTTGTGTAAATGTTTTCACACGGGCCAGGGCGAAGTCAAGTGGCTGGTTTGCGATATTGCGCTATCATTTGCAACTACGCTAAACTGCGCTATGAATGAGGTCAGTCCGAGTCTGCTGGGCGCTGCTCGCCGCCCTTTGTGTTTCCCCCGCCGCTGAGATCCGCGGAGAAGTGAAAGATCCCGCCGGCGCGGGCCTGGCCGGCGCCACCGTCGTGCTGACGCCCGGCGACCGTGAGGCCAAAACCGGCGCCGATGGCGCCTTCACCCTGGCGAACGTCGACGCGGGCACCTATCTGCTTACCGTTACGCAGCGCGGCTACGTTCCCGCCCAAACCACGCTGACCGTGGCGAACGCGCCCGTGAACGCGGGCCGCCTGACGCTGGCGACGGTGCAGACGACGCTCGAAGTGCGCGAAGTGGTGGACGACTTCCTGGCCACCGCCTCGGTGAGCGTCACCAAGTCGCCGCAGGCGCTGCTCGACCTGCCCTATCCGGTGCAAGTGATCCCGAAGGCGCTGTTCGAAAGCCGCCAGATCCAGGACATCAAGGAGCTCTACCGCAACATCAGCGGCGTCACCGACGGGCCCTACTCCACCATGACCTTTCGCGGCTTCCGCCAGCGCGAGATTCTCTACAACGGAATGCGCGGCAATCCGTACGGCTCGCTGGATGCCGACATCGACAACGCCGGCTTCAGCACCACGCAGGGCCGCCTGTCGAACATCGAGTTCGTGGAGGTGTTGAAGGGGCCGGCCAACGTGTTGTTCGGCGCGGGCGAACCCGGCGGCATTCTGGCGTTCGTCACGCGCAAGCCGCGCCAGGCGCCCACCGCCGAAGCCTCGTTCCGCACGGGTAACTTCGCGCAGAAGGCGGGGCATCTCGACTTGAGCGGACCGCTGCCCAAGATGAAGAACCTGTTTGGCCGCGCGGCCTGGTTCCAGGAGGATCGCCGCACGTTCCGCAACAACACCGGCAATGAGAATCAGCATCTGGCAGCCGGGCTCACGTGGAAGCCAGGACAATCCACCACGGCGGGCCTCGAGTACGAATACCTGAACCAGTACCTGCCCGGCTATCGCCTGCGCGGCGTGCCGGTCACCGCCAGCGGCGGCTGGCAGGCGGCCCGCGAGTGGACCGCCACCGAGCCCACCGACTTCACCGGCCTGCAGGCGCGCGTCGTCCAGGGACGCCTGGATCATGCCTTCAGCCCCACGCTCCGCTTCGACACCGGCTTCCGCTGGCTGAACTCCGACCGGCCGGAGCGCTACCACGAGCCGCGCGGCATCGTGAACGGCCGCACCATGACGCGCGAGTTCCGCAACCAGCTCCGCACCAACGACGATTGGAGCGCCGCCGCGAACGTCTACGACCGCATCGCGACGCGCAGCTTCGGCGTGCACGACGTGGCCGCCGGCTTCGAAAGCGTGAACCAGGATTGGCTGGGCCGCTTTGCCACGGCGCGCGCCGCCACGCGCGGCGGCCCGGTGCAGGGGATCGATCTCTTCACGCCCATCTACGGCCAATCGGCCGGCACCATGTTCCCGTTCCCGGAAAGCGGCTTCGCGCGCCAGACGGTGTCCACCCGGCGGCAAGGCTACTTCGCGCAGGATCAGATCCAACTGCTGCCGCGCCTCCAGATTCTGCTGGGCGGGCGCGTGGAACGCATGACGGACCGCGGCTTCGACACCACCATCCCGCTGAACTTCGTCACCACCGCCGCAACGGGCCGCGCCGGCTTCGCCTACCGGCTCCGGCCCAACGTCTCCGCCTTCGGCAGCTACGGCAACAGCTTCAATCGCGCCTCGCCGCTGGCGCAAACCCCCCGGGCGAATGGCCCGCATGAGCCCGAGCTCGGGCGGCAGTGGGAAGGTGGCCTGAAAGCCGAGCTGTTCGAACGCCGCGTGTTGATGACGGCCACCGCGTTCCGCATCGTGAAGCGCAACGTGCTGCGGCCGGATCCCAACTTCGGCCCGTCGGGCGACAACGAGAGCGCCGTGTTCGCCGTGGGCCGGGTGCGCAACGCCGGTCTCGAACTGGATGCCACCGGGCGCGTTACGCGCCACCTGAGCATCATCGCCAACTACGCCTTCCTCGATTCCGAGATTCTGGCGGACCGCTTCACGCCCTCGGCGTTGGGCCGCCCGCTGCCCAACGCGGCCCGGCATTCGGGCGGGCTCTTCGTGCGCTACGAAATGGCTCGCACCGGCACGTCGCTCACCGCGGGCGGCGAAGCGCGCGGCCGCACCTATGAGCCGTATGCGGCTATCCTGTCGGGAGGATATGCCATCGCTGATTTTGGAGTCGCGCAGAAGCTCGGCCGCCGCCTGGAGGCGCGCGTGCAGTTGAACAATGCTTTCGACCGTTTCTACTCCACCGCGTCGCTGTTTGCGGCGCGGGCGGGCAACATCCCGGGCGCGCCGCGCACGGTGATGGTGAGCCTGCACTTCCTGGCCACGCGCGCGCGATGACGCCGGGCGCGCGGCTCGCCGCTGTCGACGTGGCGCGCGGCCTGGTGATGGTCCTCATGGCCATCGACCACACGCGCGGCTACGGCGCGTCGCCCCCCGGCGCGCCTTCGGATCCCATGGATCTGAACGAAGTCTCCCTGCTGCTCTATGTGCTGCGCTGGCTCAGCCACTTCTGTGCGCCCGTGTTCGCGCTGCTGATGGGCGTTTCGGCGCGGCTGTCAGGCGCGCGCAAAACGGCGGCCGAACTGCGGCGCGGCCTGATTCTGCGCGGGCTGGTGCTCATCGCGCTCGAGTTCAGCGTGGTGAACTTCGCCTGGGCCTTCACGCCGTTCTGGCCGCGCTATTTCTTCCAGGTGATCGCCGCGCTGGGCTGTGGGTCGATCCTGCTCGGCCTGCTGGCGCCGCTGGGACCGCGGGCGATTCTGGCGGTGGGCCTGGTGGTCGTCTTCGGGCACAACCTGCTCGACGGCATCCGCTTCGCGCCGGACACCGTTTGGCACTATATCTGGTCGTTCATCCACCAGAAGAACGTGCTGCCGTTGTGGCCGGGCCTCGAGCTTCGCACGACGTATCCGTTCCTGCCGATCGCCGGTTTGGCGGCGGTGGGCTATGGCCTGGCCGAGTGGATCACCGATCGCCGCAAGATGATCGCGGCCGGGGGCGCGTCCATCGCGCTCTTTCTGCTGCTCCGGATGACGAATCTCTATGGCGATCCGTCGCCGTTCACCGGCTCGCTGCTGTCGTTGGGCAATGTGACGAAGTATCCGCTATCGCTGCAGTTCATCCTGATGACGATCGGCCCGGCGCTCATCTTCCTGGTGACGACGCCGCGCATCGGCTGGCTCGAGGCGCTGGGGCGGGCACCGTTGTTTTTCTATGTCGCGCACCTGGTGGCGGTGCACTCGATCGGGCTGGCGATCGCCGTCCTGTTTGGCTATTCGCCCTTCGAATTCGACTTCCGGCATGACTATGGCGGGCTGCCCAAGGGCTTTTCGTTCCCGCTGTGGTGGAGCGTGCCGATCGCGGTGGGCACGAGCCTGGCGCTGGCGCCGGCGTGCCGCTGGTATGCGGCGTTGAAGCAAACGCGGCGGTATCCGTGGCTGGCGTATCTGTAGGTGGGCCAGCGCGTTCCGGTTCGTTCGTCCTGGTTGCCGCGCTAGCGGCATCCTGTTGATTCTCCGGGGCGGCGGGGCCATTCAGGCGATCCCCCCAAACGAGGGTTCGCAGGTGGCGATGGAAGCTGCGCTCGTGGCGGCTTTCGTAGAGCGCGACGAGGTCCGCGCGAGAGGCGAGCCACGCCTGCGCCACGCTGGAGTGGCGCTCGAGTCCGGCGCGAACGAGTTCGGCTTCGAGGGCATCGGCGCGGAGGAGCTGCCAGGACGCGAGGGCGAGGCTCTCGAGGGCGTGCAGTTCCCGCGGGTTTTGGGGCTCGAGTTCAGCCTGAAGCCGGGCTCGATGCTCTTCGAAGGCAGCGGACGATTGGCCGCCGGCCACCTGCCCGGCGGTTTGGGCGGTGAGTCCGTGTTTGATGGCGTTGCGTGACGACCGGCGTTTGCCCGCGCCGGTGGTGGGTCCCCGGGAGCGGGCGCCATTGCGCCAGGCGGCGAGAATTTGGGCGGTGGTTCCAGGCATGGTTTTTCTCCCGCTTCGAGAGTAGCGGACGCGGGCGCGATTCCGAACCGCGTTTTCGCCAAGTGATTGAGCGCGGGGAGAAAAAGGATCGAAAAAAAGTGACAAAGGAGGGCCAGGCCCTGACCCCGCGGCGAGTGAAGTGCCGTATGGGTAGGCATGCGATCCTTCTCCCTGCTGCTGGTGCTGGCCGCCGGCGCCTTGCGAGCCAGCACGATCAACGGATGCCCGACAGGAACAAGCGGGGCCGTGAACGTGTTCATGTGCTTCGCGCAGACGCCGTCGCCGTTCAACGACAACGTGACCGGCGTCAGCCCCAATCAAGTGACCTACGGCGAGTTCTTCACGGGCGCGGGAAGCGGCCTCGCGAGGTTCACGCTCACCGATGGAGCCGCCACAGAGTACGTGGTGAGCAAGCGGATTCGCAACGATACTGGCGTGACTTGGACGGGCTTCGAAGTCTACTTCGGCACCGGGAGCCTGACAAACCAGGCGTCGACGTCGCTCTACCAGTTCGACTTTGACCAGGCCCCCAGCTTTGCGGCGATTCTGCCCGGCTCGACCGTCACCACCTCGCCGCATCTGATCCAGTGGTCGGACATTTCGGTGGCGCCGGGAGAGTTCATCTCCATTGCTTTCGCGATCGACATTGGCGCGGGCGCGACGGGCGAGTGGTGGATCGAACAGCAGGCGGTGGCTGCTCCGGAGCCGGCCACGGGCGCGCTGGGCCTTCTCGCGCTGGCGTTCATAGCAGCCCGGCGACGGGCAGCGCGATCGTGATGATCGAATCACCCGCGCGCACGGCGGGGCCGGCGCTGCCGTAGAGCAGAAAGCCGTCGACGGGCGAGACGAGGCGATGGAGCTCGCGGCCGTCGAAGCCTTTGACGGTGCCGATGAGGTCGCCTTTCTTGACGAAGCGCCCAATCGGGCCGGTGGGCTGGTAGATGCCGGTGGACGGCGTGGAGACGCTGGTGGTGTCGTCGAACCAGCGGAGGTCCTGGCGCGGCGCGAGCACCGGCCCGCTCGTCAGCTTCAGCACACGCAGCAGGTTCTCGAGCCCGCGCGTCAACTGCGCCACCCAGGCTTCATCGGCGCGGCCGTTTTCGCCGATCTCCACCAGCACCGTCGGCTTGCCGAGCGCCACCGCCTGCCGGTTGCACGAGCGGCCTTCGTCCACCTGGCGCTGCGTATTCATCGAATACTTCACGATGTTGCGGAAGCCGAACGCGAGGCCGATCTCGCGCGACCTCGCATACTGCGCCTCGCACAACTGGCCGCCGTAAATGCCGGCGAAGGCTTCGAGCGACTCGCCGCCGTCGCCGCCGTGCAGGTCGACATGGAAGTCCCCGCGCGGGATCACCACGGTGGAGAGCACATGGGCGATGCGCTCGGTCTGCGTGCCATCGGCGCGGCCGGGAAAGCTGCGGTTCAGGTTCTTGCGGTCGTAGGGATTGCGGATGGGCGTGCGGTGCTCGTAGGCGGGCACGTGGGCCACGCGCACGGCGAGGAGCGTACCGTTGAACTTCGCCGCGTCGAGCTTCGGCAAGAGTCGCTGCATGGCCAGGATCGGGACGTACTCGTAACCGTGGATGCCGGCGGTGAGCGTCAGCACCGGACCGTCGCCGGCACCGTGGACGACGGTGACGGGGATGTGGGTGGCCGGGTCAGCGTCGCCGGCGGGGACGGGCAGGTCGAAATCAAGGCGTTGGCCAGCGGCGACGGAGCGGCCGGCGATGAGGAATGGCTCGCGGGCGAAGACGGGGGCAGCGAGGACGAACAGCAGGAGCCATCGGGCGTTCATCCTTCCATGGTGCCGCAAGAAGCCGGGTTGGTTCTGGCGCTCGCAAGAAACGGATAGCGACCGGCCGCGGGTGGCCTTAGCCTTTAGCCATGATGATTTCGCGACGTGCCGCGCTGTGGGCTCCCGGCTGGGCGGCCTCCGGTGCCAAGGCGGAAGATCCGGCCAGCCTGATCTGGGAGGAAAGCAGCATTCGCTGGGAACCGGATGATCCGCCCGGCGCGAAGTACGCCGTGCTGGATGGGCGGCGCGACGATCCGCGCGGGCTGTTCACCTATGCCTTCTGGTTGCCGAAAGGCGCCTGGGCGCCGGTGCATTCGCACTCCCAAACGGCGCATGTGGCGGTGATGAAGGGCTCTCTCCGGCTGGGATTTGGCCCCGTGGCGGACCGGGCGAAAACCAAGCTGATCCAGGCGGGGCAGTTCTTCATCGTGCGGGCGAACCAACTGCACTACGAGGGTTCCGACGACGAGGACTGCGTGATTATCGGCACCGCGCGGGGTGGCTGGAAGACGGTGGTGTCTGGACGCTGATTCAAGCCCGCGCGGCGAGGTCGACGGCGAAGGCGTCGAGCGCGATCGACTTCTGGATATTGCGGCGCACTAGCTGCATGAGCTCGTCGGTTTGGCCAACGGCCCACGACGAGAACTGCGCCTGCTTCGATGCCTCCGTGCGGCGCTCAACTCAGGCACTACCGTAGCGGCTCCGGGGCAATCGGTTCAGTGACGAGGTCGCCCGGGGTGACAATGCTGTATCGTCATCGGGCATCGGTCGAAAACCGTGGTATCGTCAAAATCGAAATGGAGTCCACGGCCTACCTGGAGATGATCGACCTCATCGCCGCTGGCGCGAGTTCGCGCCAGATCGCCGACTACCATCCCTCTGCCGCCGCCCAGCAGCGCGCCTCCGACTTGCTGGCCAAAGCAAAGGACGGCACGATCACGCCGGACGAGCAATCCGAGCTCGACGACTTCGTGGAGGTGGAGAAGGTCCTTTCGCTCGCCAAGGCCCGGGCTCGCCGGTTTCTCGCTGAAGCGGGCTGACCTTGCTGAACGCGGAAATTCGCCAACGGGTCGCGCTGCGCGCCAACCATTGCTGCGAGTACTGTCTGATCCATCAGGAGGACACGGCGTTTGGTCACGAGGTGGATCACGTGATCGGGCGCAAGCACCAAGGGTCCGACGCGGAGGACAACTTGGCGTATGCATGCTTTCTCTGCAATCGATACAAGGGATCGGACTTGGCTTCCCTGGATGACGGCGGCGAGCTGACTGCCCTCTTCCATCCGCGACGGCGAGCGTGGAGCGATCACTTCTCTCTGAATGGTGCCCGTATCGTGCCGCGAACCACCGTCGCTCAGGCCACCATTCGGCTCTTGCGCCTCAATGATTCCAGTCGGCTGGCGCTGCGGAGCGAACTGCTCGAGCGAGGGCGCTACCCGGGCCGCTCCGCCAACCGGCGCTGAGCTGAAGATTTCCGGTTACGCCCGCGCGGCGAGGTCGACCGCGAAGGCGTCGAGCGCGATCGACTTCTGGATGTTGCGGCGCACCAGCTGCATGAGCTCGTCGGTTTGGCCGACGGCTTTGCGGATCCAATCGAAGCTCACGGCCTGCGCGATGGCCGCAAGGTCGCGTTCGAGGTCGGGGTTCTGCACGCGCCCGCCGACGCCCTGTGACAACAGCAGCACGTCCTCGAGCAGCACGTAGAGCACCTCGAGATAGGCGTCGAGCTTCTCGCTCTTGCTGGCCGAGATCGACTCCGAATACTTCACCCACGACGAAAACGGCGCCTGCTTCGAAGCGACCTTCAACAACGCCAGCATCGCCGTGCGGCGCTTGTCGTAGGCCTCGAGGTCGATGGTGACGGCGATGCCGGGGCAGCCGCCAGCGAGCGCGGTGCGGCGCTCGAGCTGGTGTTCCGTGCCGCGCTCCTTCAGGAACGCTTTCATCTCGGCGGCGTCGAGCGGCACCAGCGGAAAGTGCACGGCGCGGGAGCGGATCGTCGGCAGCAGGTCGTAGGGATTCTCGGCCGTCATGATGACGACCAGGTGCGACGGCGGCTCTTCGAGCGTCTTCAGCAGCGAGTTGGCGGCTTGTTCGTTGGCGCGATCGATGCGGTCGATGAGGAAGACGCGCCAAGCGCCCTTCAGCGGCTTGAAGCTGGCGCGCTCCTTGAGCAGGCGCATCTGCGGGATGCTCAATTGGCGCAGCGGACCGTCGGGCGGGAAGGTGACGAAATCGGGATGCGTGGAGAAGAGCAGCGGATCTTCGTTGCGCTTTTCCGACGGCAGCTTCTCGCGCTCGGCGATGAGCGCCTGCACTTCCGGGCGGCTGAGGTCGTCCTGCGCGATGAGGTCTTCGCCGTGGCCGAGCAGGCGCGCGGCGAACCAGCGGGCGAGCGTCGCCTTGCCGACGCCTTCGGGGCCGTGCAGCAGGATCGTTTGCGGCATGCGGCCGCTTTCGATCATGCGGTCGAGCGTGTCGACGACGGAGCGGTTGCCGTAGAAAGTCATCTCGTTCTCAGCGCCTCGTACTGGCTCCAGATCGTCGCCGCCACTGCCTCGATGGAGGGAGCCCCGTCGATCAGATGCACGCGCTGCGGTTCGCGCCGGGCGATGTCGAGATACGCACTGCGGACGCGCTCATGGAACGCGTCTCCAGCGGCTTCCAGGCGGTCGAGGCCGGCGCGCTCGTGGGCCCGCGCGCGGCCGGTGGCGGGGTCGATGTCGAGCAGGAACGTCGCATCGGGCCACAGTCCAGCGCAGGCGACGTCGTGCACTTGGCGCACGGCGTCGATCCCGAGGCCGCGCGCGATGCCTTGGTAGACGAGCGACGAATCGGTGAACCGGTCGCTCACGACGATGGCGCCGCGGGCGAGCGCCGGGCGCACGCGCTCGTCGACGGCCTGCGCGCGGCTGGCGAAGTAGAGCAACAGCTCGGCGCGCGGCGACATGGCGTGGTTCTTACCGTCGAGCAGGATCTCGCGGATCTGTTGCCCGATGAAGGTGCCGCCGGGCTCGAGGTTCTCCACGACGTCGGCGCCGGTGGCGCGCAGGCGGTCGACGAAGAGGCGGAACTGCGTGCTCTTGCCGGAACCGTCGGGGCCTTCGAAGGTGAGGAAGAGGCCGCGCTCAGTCATAAGCGGCGTGGAAGGCTTTCTTCAAGTCTTCCCAAGCTTCCCTTCTCAGTTGTGGCGCGGTGTTGCGCAGCAGGTACGACGGGTGATAGGTGAGCATCACCGGAATGCCGTTCCACTTGTGCCAGTTGCCGCGCAGCTTGGTGATGCCTTCGGTGACGTTCAGCAAGCCCTTGGCGGCGGTGCCCCCGAGGGCGACGATCACCTTCGGCTTGATCACCAGCAACTGCCGGTGGACGAACTGGCCGCAGATCTCCATTTCGTCGCGTTCCGGCGTGCGGTTGCCCGGCGGCCGGCACTTGACGATGTTGCAGATATAGACGTCGGGCCGGCGCTGCGCGTAGCCTTCCTTCGCCAGCGTGTTGTCGATCATCTGCGTGAGCAGTTGACCGGCCTTGCCGACGAAGGGCAGCCCCTGTTTGTCTTCGTCCTCACCAGGCCCTTCGCCCACGAAAACGATGGGCGACTGCGGATTGCCGGAGCCGAAGACGATGCTGTGCCGGCCAGCGTGGAGGCGGCAGCGTTTGCAATCGCCGATGTCTTCGCGGATCTTGTCGAGCGTATCGTCGGCGGGCGCCAGCGGCGGCAGGATCATGTCCTGGATCGCCAGGCGCTTCTCTGGCACCGGCACCGGCACGGACACGGGCGCGGGCGGCGGAGGAGGTGGCGGCGGCGGCGCGGTCACCACCGGCGCTTGCACCACCGGTGCCGGCGCGGGCACTGCTGCTGCGCCCGCCGGCATCCATAATTCCTTCACGCCGAGATCCCGGTAGAACTCGAGCATGGCGCGCAGATCGCTCACGGCAGCGCCACCACCGCATCGAGAATCTGGTCGGCCAGCGCGCGCTTCGACGCCCGGCCCAGGGGCTGGTCGCCCGCCCGCGTCACCAGCGTCACTTCGTTTTCATCCGCGCCGAAGCCG
Source organism: Ottelia alismoides (assembly GCA_037367405.1). Classification (NCBI taxonomy): domain Eukaryota; kingdom Viridiplantae; phylum Streptophyta; class Magnoliopsida; order Alismatales; family Hydrocharitaceae; genus Ottelia; species Ottelia alismoides. Next base: position 37,526 of record JAZKJV010006044.1, on the reverse strand, counting down.
GTGCCCGGCTGGTTCACCAGGTTGGCGACGATCAGGTCGCAATTCTTCTGCTCGAGCTTGCGGCGGGCGTACGTCAGCAAGTCGTTGGTCTCGGCCGCGAAGCCGACCAGCTTGCGCGCGCCCTTGCGCTCGCCCACGGCGGCCAGGATGTCGCGCGTAGGATGCAGATCGAGATGCATCAGCTCGCCCGACTTCTTGATCTTCTGTCCAGCGGCGATCGGCGAGTAGTCAGCCACGGCGGCGCTCTTGATCACGATGGTCGCTTCGTCGAGCCGCGCCATGACGGCCTCATACATCTCGCGTGCCGATTCCACCGCGATCATCTCCACGCCTTTCGGCGCGGCGAGCGCGACGGGGCCGGAGACGAGGATGACGCGCGCGCCGCGCGCGGCGGCGGCTTCGGCGAGGGCGTAGCCCATCTTGCCGCTCGAATGGTTCGAGACGTAGCGCACGGGGTCGATGGCTTCGCGCGTGGGACCGGCGGTGAGCAGGATGGTGTGCCCGGCCAGATCGTGGCGCGGGTGGAGCGCGGCCAGCACCGCGTCGGCGATCGACGGCGGTTCGGCCAAGCGGCCCGGGCCGGTCATGCCGCAGGCCAAGTGGCCGGAGCCCGGCTCGACGATCACGTGGTTCGCGCGCGCTTTCAGAATCGCGAGGTTCGCCTGGGTGGCCGGGTGGTTCCACATGTTCGTGTTCATGGCGGGCGCCAGCACGACGGGGCCGGTGAAGGCGAGGTAGAGGGTAGTGAGAAAGTCGCTGGCGTGGCCGTGGGCGAATTGCGCCAGCAGGTCGGCCGTGGCGGGCGCCACGACGAGGAGTTGGTTCTCCCGCGCGACGGCGATGTGCTCCACCGAGCTCGAGAGGATGGCATCGGCGCTCGACTTGTCGAATAGCCCGGTGATCACCTTGCGGCCGGTGAGGGCGGCGAAAGTGAGCGGCTGGATGAATTCCTGCGCGGCGCGCGTCATCACGGTGGAGACGGCGCAACCGCGGTCCTGGAGGGCGCGCGAAAGCTCGGCTGCCTTATAGGCCGCGATTCCTCCGCCGACGCCGAGGACGACGTTCATGACAATGCTGAGAGCTTACTGGTGGGCTTCGAGCGCTTCGGCAGCGGCGAGGCGAACCGGATCGGTCCAATCGACGAGGCCGCGGCGCACTTCTTCCATGGCGGCGACGGTGGGCTTTTTCGACGTCGTCGGCAGGTAAGTGCGGGCGCCGCCCTGGATCTGGCGGGCGCGCTTGGCGGCGACGATGATGAAGCGATAGGTGGAGAGATCGACGTCGTCGGGAATGGAGTTGTGCGCGCGAGTTTCGGACATGAGAATACCTATGCAGGATAGCAGATCCCGCGGGTGGGGGACGGGTGGTGGCGCGCGGACCGTCACCAGCAACGGAGTGAAGCCGGCGATTCCGCCGTCCCGGACTCAGGCCGCCAAGTCAAAATGTATACTGTCTGAGCCCGGTGCTTGCCCGGGAAGCCAGATAGCACTGAGGATCAGCCATGCCGAAGTCCCCCTCGAAAAACACTCCCCGCGTCAATCGCCGCAAGGCCGTGCTCTCGGCCACCTCTGCGGGCCTGGCGGCCCTTACCGCGGCCGAGCCTGCCGCCAGCGCCAAGACGGCTCCCACCGCTGGCGCCAGTTGCTCCACGCCGCGCGCGGCCGTGGCGAGAACCCAATACGGCAAGGTCCGCGGCTACCTCGACGACGGCGTGCTCACCTTCAAGGGCGTCCCCTACGGCGCGAACACCGGCGGCGAGAACCGCTGGCTGCCCGCCAAGGCGCCCGCCTCCTGGGAGGGCGAACTCCCCACGCTCATCTACGGCGCCAACTGCCCGCAGCGTCTCCACACCTGGAGCCAGGAACAGTCGTTCCTCTTCCAGTGGACCGACGGCTGGATCAGCGAAGACATGCTGAAGCTGAACATCTGGACCTCGAGCCTCAGTGGCAAGCGCCCGGTCATGGTCTATCTGCACGGCGGCGGTTTCAGTTTCGGCTCCGCCTATGAGCTCGCCTCGCAGGACGGCGCCCAAATGGCCCGGCATCACGATGTGGTGTCCGTCACCGTGAACCACCGGCTCAATGTGCTCGGCTTCCTGGATGTCTCCTCGCTCGGCGGCTCCGCCTACGCCGATTCGGTCAACGTCGGCATGACGGATCTGGTGGCGGCCCTGCGCTGGGTGCGCGACAACATCGCGAACTTCGGCGGCGATCCCAACTGCGTCATGATCTATGGCCAGTCCGGCGGCGGCTCCAAGGTCACCACGCTGCTCGGCATGCCCTCGGCCGAAGGCCTCATTCACCGCGCCTCGGCGCAATCCGGCGGCGGCGGCAATCCTCCCGGCATCGAGGAGTCCCGCGAGTACTCGAAGCGCGTCATCGCCGAGCTGGGCGTCACCGACATGGCGGGTCTCCAAAAAGTCGAGTGGGCCAAGCTGAACGAAGTCAGCAACGCGGTGGCCACCAAGATGAATCCGCCCATGGGCATCGGCGGACCCACTCCCGCCCCCGGCACCGCCCGCCCGCGCGTCGGCGCCGGGCCCACGGTCGACGGCCGCACCATTACGCTGCGGTCTTTCTACGACGTGGCCCCGGAGCTCTCGAAGAACGTGCCCATCTTGTTCGGCTCCGTCAGCGAAGAGGGCAACATCATGTCATCGCGGCCCACCGAAGCCCAGTGGGTGGCGACGCTCGTGAAGAACTACGGCGAGGCCAAGGGCAAAGCGTTGGCGGAGGCGCTGAAGAAGACGCATCCGGAAAAGAGCATCCGCACGCTGTCCTACATGTGCGGCGGCAGCGGGCTCAACGGCCTCGCGCTGCGCAACAACGTCACCCGCATGGCCACCATGAAGCACCAGCAGAAGGCCGCCCCGGCCTACGCCTGGTACTTCACCTGGCAATCGCCGATGCTCGAGGACGCCGGCGCCTGGCACACGGCCGAGTTGGCGTTCTGTTTCGACAACACCCGGCGTTGCGACCAGGGCACCGGCAACGGACCCCAGGCTCAGGCGCTTGCCAAGAAGATGGCGACGGCCTGGGCCAATTTCGCCCGCAAGGGCGACCCGAGCCAGCCCGGCTTGAAGTGGGAGCCCTTCGAGCCCACTCGCGCGCGCACGATGGTCTTCGACAACAACTGCCGCATGATGGACGACCCCGAAGGCGACGTCCGCAAAATCCTCTTGAGTTGATCATGCTCCGGTCCAGGCCACCAAGCGAGCCGCTGACTAGCGGCCCCACTGCTCACGACAGAAACGGAGGAATTTCGGCCGGGTGAAAGGAGACGCGCCCACTCCCTGTTGCACGAGCTTCAACGTGGCGGCCTCGCACGGATCACGGCGAACGGCCAGGCCAGCCGCAATCTCATATTCCAGCCGTTTGGAATCCACGATCATTGCATCGCCATAGAAAATGGTCGACTCGTGCCGGATGAAAGGATGGTCGCCCACGCGAAGGATCACCGTCTGATCCTTGCTGTTCCGCAGAGTGGTCACACTGACGATCCCGCAGAGCCGCGACACCGGGTCGGGCTCCGTCACCACGATCCAGAGGTGAGGGGTCGCCTGCCCACCCGGAGCGGGCATCAGGAAAGTGTCCCCGCACTTCATGGGCTGTTACACCGGTTGTAGCAGGGCTTCCGTTGCCGCCAGCGCTTCCAACTCCGATTCCACGGCGGCAATCTCGCTCTCGGTCTTCTGGCCAGCCCGCAGGATGTCGCGATACTCGATTGGGATGGCGCTGCCCTTCGGGTCCTGCCACTCGCCCAGTTCGTGGGAAAGCTTCACCAGCTCCCAGCGGCCCAGCGCCCCGTAGGTCCCGAAAATCTCGCCAATCAGCGACTCCTCGGCGGGCGACAGTTCATCATTCTCCGGTTCGGCAATCAGCGCCACTTCGTAGTTCTCGGGAGCGGAGATGTATTGTCGCCACACCGGATCGGTGCCAGGCGGCGGTTCTTCGCGGATCAGGTCATAGATCCGGCTCACCACCGGACCGTTGTCCATCGCAACGTAGCGGTCGGAGGTGACGGGCCGTCCCCATCGGAGCAGTGCTTCGCGGTCGAGCAAATACAGGAGCTTGATGAGCTTCAAATAGCTCATGCGTCCGCCGCGAAGTTTCAGGAACCGTGCGGCGGCCTCCGTTGCTCTCCGTTCGTTGAAGCGCAGAACCATTGGCGTCTTCCTCTATTCTACGGCAGCAGGCAAGCCCGGCAGCCGGACAGTGGGCAACGTTCAAACGACGAAACCGTAGTACCCCAAGGTCACGGTGGTCCTATTCGCCTGATCTGATTTCCAACAAAAGTACCATTTCATGAAAAGGCGTGTAGACCCATCATCGAAACGCCGGTTGGCCGAAACACGTCTGTAAACACGGCCAGCCAATACTGGCACCGAGGTCATTTCTGTGAAACTCTGCTTCTGCCTCGCCCTGGCCGCCGTTCTCTCTCCTGGGTCCGCCAAGGCCGCCGTCCTCGACTATCAGATCAACTTCAACCGCACCGGGGGAGGCCTCCCCTACATCCCCACCGGCAGCTTCAGCTACGACACCACCCTCGGCGTCTTCACGGCCTTTCAAGTGCAATGGAGCATCTACTCGATGGACCTCACCGCCAGGGCCAATGCCTTCGGAGCCACCGGCGCCGGCTACAGTTGCGGAGGGGTAGCGCCGGAGAAGCTATACGTCTTCATGACCACCGGCGTGAACGACTGTTCGCCCACCACCGGGCGGAACTTCGCGGCCTACCAGGTGTTCCCCAGCGGAGACGCGTTCCTCTTCTGGTCCGACCAGTTGAACGGCGAGTTCGCCGGGATTCGCCAGGACAATTACGCCGTACTCACTTCCACCCAAAATTCCTCGGGAACCTTCACCACCACCCTCCTCACGCCCACCCCAGAGCCCACCCTCGTCGGCCCCTTGGCCCTGATGATTCTTGGCATGGTCGGGCGGCGTTCGACTTGGCGCTGTGCGCCTCGGAGCTAGCAGGCGCCTCTTGCGCTCCGATTTCTCGCAATGTTCCGAGATTCTGAACCGTGTGCCCAATCAGGTCCTCCTGCACGGCGTCGTCCTCGTGCCGGTAGACGTTGCCCGCAGCGGCAATGGCCGCCCCATCCACTTGGCGGTGCCGCTCTCGCAATTCGGCAGGCAGGCGGCGCGACGCTTCAGAGATGATCTCGAGCGCGCGAACCAAGGCATACACCGTCTTCCGGTCCTGGCGGAAAGCCACGAAATCCAACTCGGCGACGAACTGCCCGATGGCATCGATATTGTCGAGGATGTCGGTCAGGCGCTGCGCCGGGTTCTTAGAAGGCATCGACCGCGTCGCGCAGGATGCTCTCGCGCAGGAGGGGCTTGATCGTCTTCCGATTGACGACATCGGCGGAGCCGTCGAGCAATTCGTCCACGTAGAGCTTGATCCGGGAATACTCGAAGATGCCCATCGGGTGGTTCTCGTCGAGCTCCACCAGCACATCCACATCACTATCGGCCGTCGCCTGCCCGCGGGAGACGGAACCGAACACCGCCGCGTGCGCAACACCCATCCGCCGCAAATCGCTCTCATGAGCGCGCAGCGTCGCCAGCACGTGGTCGAGGGTCGCGGCAGCCATGGCCTTACTTCATGAGTCTATCAGGACGGCCAGTTCTCGGAGCGGCCTTCGCACCTGCGGCCGCAAACGTCCCGAACCTGCTCCGATCGTGAGAAGAGACGTCAGTGATCGCGCCGGTGCTCTCGGATCGACTCGAGAATCTGCTCGACCGTCAAATCCTTCTGCCACTGTTCGCGTTCCCGCGTGTAGTCCCCCGTCCCGGACCGGTGCAAACGCAAGAACCGGGCCAACCCATCAGGACCAAACTCGCGTTTAAGGAGCTCGAGGGCTTGCCGTTCGAACTGCTCGTCCGTCAATTCGTCGATCGCAATCATCGTCCTTGCTCCTGGATCCAAGATACCGGATTTTGAACGGGAATCCGAGGATTGCCCAGTTTCCGGGCCGTCCGCCGGAGCAGACCGTCATCGGTGGTCAGCAGCACGTCTACTCCCACTGCTTCCGCCGCGGCGAGAGGCAACGCGTCAAAGGGACCATAGCCCAGCCCGGCCAGACTCTGCGCGCGACGGGCGATGGCCCCATCGATCTCGATGCTCGTCACGGCTGAAGTGAGGATCGTCTGGGCGTAGATGCGTCTTTCCGGAGAAGGATTCCGTCGGACCTCATCCTCCAGCGCCTCACTGGCGACGAGCTCGAGCGTCCCGCGACGGACACCAGCCAAAACCTGCTCCAGCGCCTCGGCCTCTTTTCGGATTCTGGCTTGCGCCTGATCATCGGTCAGGCGGCTGAGGCAACATGCGTCCAGATAGACCCTCATGTCCGCACCGGAGAGTGTCGTCCCTTCCTACGGGCCGTCTCGAAGTCGGCCACGATCTCGCCTTCCGAGGTCCCAGCGGCCTCGACGAGTTCCTGCATCCTTTCACCAGCCACCCGGAGCGCTTCCAGGTCGCCCGGAGGCTTTCGAAACTCGCGAATGCCCTGTTGGAGGCCTGGACGGTCGCAACCCATGGCGAAGGAAATGATAACGCAACGCAACTGTCCACCGACGGGGCCGCTTCCCCGTGTGGCACTTCAGCGGTACCCCCGTCGGCGCGACGAGACTGGACCGATCGGGCCTCACCGGCCCTGCGCCGCGAAGCCTCTGCCCCGCCGGGCCACCTGCTCCGTCACGATCTTTTTCAGATCACTGCCGGGCAGCGCCAACACATGCCGCCGGGCCATGTCGGTCACGAAGTCTTCCACTTCGGAGGAATTCGCCCCGGCCAGAGCGAGTGCCAGCGCTCCGATTTGGGAACCCAGCTCCAGGTTCATGCGGGTAGCCAGCAATTCCACGAATCGCCCGAGCTCGGCTGCGCCCGGCGGCGGCAGCTCGGCCTGCACCTCGAACCGGTGCCAGACGGCGCGGTCGAGCAGTTCCGGATGGTTCGTTGCGCACACCACCACCACATGCGGCGGCAGCTCATCGATCTGCCGCAGCAGCGAACTCACCACGCGTTTGATTTCGCCGGTCTCGTGCGCATCGCCGCGCTCCTTGCCCAGCGTGTCGAATTCATCAAAGAACAACACGCACCGGCGCGAGCGGACGTAGTCGAACAGCTTCTTCAGCTTGGCGGCCGTCTCTCCGAGAAAGCTCGTGATCAACGCCTCATATCGCACCGTCACTAGCGGCACCATCAACGCGTGCGCCAGCGCCTCGGCGGCCGACGTCTTGCCATTGCCCGGCGGACCCGTCAGAAGAACGCGGTGGCGGGGTCGCAAACTGTACGCTTCGAGCAGCGTGGCGCGATGATGCTCCTCCACCAGTTCCCGGAGCGTCTCTTCCACCGGTGCCGGCAGCACAAGGTCGCCAAACGTGCGCCGAGGTGTGCGCTCGTCGAGCATGTCCGGCACTTGCGAGCTCCGGACTGGGCCGAGGTCAGCGCAGGTCGTCGGCGCGGCCGCTTGGAGTTGCCGCTCTAGCTGCTGTGCGAGCACCAGGTGCTTCTTGGCGCGCTCCTCGGCTGCAATGGCCTCCACCGTTTTGCGCACGAGTCCCCGATCGCCGGCGGTAGCGGCGTGGACGAGGGTCACAAGGAGGTCGGCGCGTGGCATGGTGGCTCCAGGTCATAGGCTAACTAGGCTAACAGACACCGGGCCGTCGATCCTTGTTGGGCGTCTGCCTTACGAAAAACAAGAATTGTTCTGACTTCGGCACCCTGTTGGCGGATACTTCATGGCGATGTCCAAAGTCGCCGAGAACAACTCGGCCATAACAGTAGCCAACATCCAGTCCGGGCTTCCTCAAAACGAGCGCACCGCCGAATATCAGAATGCGCTGGAGCGCGGCAAGACTGGCGTCTCGGACGCGCGACTTCGTCGCCATAGATGAATGGCTCGCTCAATTCGGTGAGCCGACCACTTGCAAAGGGTTCCGGTCGCCAGTTTGCTCCTCCTTGTGGCTGCCCTGCGGACGCTGTTCACCCGTTGCCTGCCATACCTCGGCGTCAACTCATGGGGCCTGGTGCTTCGCTACGTAGGTAGGGGACGGGTGCGACTTGCAAGTTTAATCCGGCCCCGGCATCTCGGGAGCAGGCGCGGGCAAGGGCTCCATCACTTCAGCCCCCCGGCTTCACGACGTTCTCATACAAGAGCGTGCCATTCTCCTCAACGAATCGGAGTGGAATCTTTGGATTGTTGATATCCTTGCCGCCGTCGGCGTGCCACTTCTCCTCCCAGCGTTCGTAGTACGGCTCCAAGTCGGTCGGAGTCATCAGAAAAATGGTCTTGATCTCAATACCTTCGTAAACGGCGAAGATCCAGTTGACCTTTCGGTACTTGCCAATGATGGTGGGGTTCATATGGTGATGCGTAGAGAAGCTTCGCGTCAACCGGATGTTCACCGTCTTCAATTCGTACTCATTACCTTCGTCGTCAACGGCGTCATTACCTTCGCGGCCTGGCAAACAACGCAATCCCACCAACAGCAAGACCTGGAGTATCTTTCCGCCGTTGTCCTGAAAAATGTCGTCGATGCCGTGCTTTGTGGCGAGCTCCTGATACAGCCGGACTGCAGGGAACAGTTCAATGAGCAATTCGCTGTCTGGATGCGGCTTCATCAGGCATCCTCAAACAAGTCGCGCACGGCTACGCCCAGCGACTTGGCGAGCTTCTCAATGTTGTCTATAGAGACGTTGCGTTCGGCCCGCTCCACCGAGCCGACGTAGGTGCGGTGCAGACCGCACAATTCGGCGAGCTTTTCCTGCGACAATCCTTGTGAGAGCCGAATCCCCCGTAGTCTAGTTGCGAATGCCTCGCGAAGCTGCGGGCGCTGGCGTGAGCTGGCCATCAGAGCCAAAGGTGCGACAAACGATGACTATACGTCTACAGCCTTAAAGTAGCGCTATAATGTACGGAAGGACGCCATGCAGCCAGTGATCGAAGAGCATTCAACCATCCTCCATGGGCACGAGCCGGTCTATCGGACGACCCTCGGAGCGGCATATTGTGGCGACTCCCTAACCTTGTTAACGGCTCTGCCGGAGAGCAGCATCAATTTGGTCGTCACGAGTCCTCCGTTTGCGCTTCAGCGCAAGAAGGAGTACGGGAATAAGGAGCAGGCCGAATATGTTGATTGGCTGGCCGAGTTCGCCCGCAAGGTCCATCGTGTACTGACGATGGACGGCAGTTTCGTGCTCGATTTGGGTGGGTCATATGAGAAGGGCACTCCTGCAAGAAGCCTTTACAACTTCCGCGTGCCAATCAAGTTTTGTGACGAGCTTGGCTTCTTCTTGGCCGAAGACTTCTACTGGTTCAACCCCTCGAAGCTCCCTAGTCCCATCGAATGGGTAAACAAACGGAAGATTCGGGCGAAGGATTCCGTCAACACCGTGTGGTGGTTCAGCAAGTCCGAGTGGCCCAAAGCGGACGTATCGAAGGTGCTGACGGAGTACAGCGACCGCATGAAGAAGTTACTTCAGGACCCTGAGGGCTTCTACACGCCGAAAGTTCGGCCGTCAGGCCATGACATCGGCTCTTCCTTTTCAAGGGACAACGGGGGCGCAATTCCCTCAAACTTGCTTCAAATCCCCAACACAGAGTCAAATGGGCAGTACCTTGGTGGCTGTAAGGCCACAGGAGCCAAGCAGCACCCGGCCCGGTTCCCGGCTAAGCTGCCGGAGTTCTTCATACGATTCCTGACCGATCCCGGTGACGTCGTGCTCGATATCTTCGCGGGATCTAACACCACAGGCTTTGCGGCTGAAGGTGTAGAGCGGCGCTGGTTGGCGTTTGAGGAGTGTCGCGAATACGTGGCCGCGTCGGCCTTTCGGTTTCTTCGAAAGGAGGTGGACAGCCAGACGATGCAAGCCATCTACGGCGAGATCACCAGTGGACGTTCAGTGGATCTTTCGAGCTACATCTCACCTGCGCAAATGCAGCTTCGATAGAGGCGATAAGGGGACTTCCGGATGGCTTCGACATCTCCGCGAGAGGCGGCGGCGCCCCCAAATGGCTCGATTTCAATCACGTCGGCTACGCGAGAGTAAACAAAGGCAATTCGGAGTACGTCCGAGAAGCGCCTGTTCGTCGGCCTCTCGTCCCTCGCTTGAGATCGCTACTTCGGGTCCCACTACAGCACCGGGGTTTCCGCCGCGATCAGGCGCGCCCGAGTTCCATCAATATGATAGCGTGATATGAATGTGGTTCTCGTGAACGTGGGTTTGATCGAATCTGAGCTTGTCTGAGGGTGCCCAGGACCCGGCACCGAAATCAAACACGCGGTTCCCGGAGGCCGACACTTTTCCAGTGCGGAGTAGTTCCTTCGCCCATCCATCGGATACCGTCACGGTCTGCATCTGCCCGTTTACAATCTCATTGAATGTAAAACTGTCTCCAAAGTTGGTGAATAGGAGGCGCACATTCGTGTTGTTGGCGAGATTTCCCAGGCCTGTTCTCATGCTGCTCGCCCAAGCGGCGACATTCGAAACAGACGTGCCGGAGAGGCCTAAAAACGCCTCTTTGACCGCCGTCTGCAGGGCCAGATAATTTTGAGTACCGGACACTGCTCCAGGGAAGGTGAAGAAATGAAAAATATCAATGTCTGTTCCCCTCGTATGAGCACTGTGGCCGATGTTCCGACCGTGTTCACCCGAGATATCGTTGACTCGAGTCAAAAGCCCGCTGTTGGTGTTGATCCACTCATACGCTGGTTGGGCAGACCAGTCGTCCAGCCCTGGATCTGGGGGTTGACCGTATCGAGCGATCCCTCTCGGCATGCGGTATAGCGGCCTGAGAATTTCTGAGTACTTAGGATCCGAAGATGTCACTGTGGAGCCCCGCCTAACCACGAGCGTGAAAACGTACCGAATACTGCTTGTTGGTGGCGGATCTGTATTGAGTCCAGATGCTGAACGGTGCGTAACGATCACATCAATGGTGCTGGGATCAATTTCGCGCACGGCACCGTTCGGAGACGGGGATTCATTCACAAGCGTCGCGATCGTGAAGTTTCCGCTCGCCGCAAATAGTTCGACCTTCACGCGCTCGACCGTAGCGTCATTTGGCCTGGTCACTTTTAGGCGAAAACTACGCTGAACGCTGTTTGAGTCTCCCGATCGGGGAAGGCTAACGGATTTTCCATCACCATTAGTTGAAACGGACAGGGGTCTGAGCGTCGTGTCGTCGATCGATACGACTGTGGTTAGACTTAGGCGACCGAGTACAGATGTAGCGAGGAAACTATCGCCAATATTAGTTGCGCTGACGTAGACCGTTATCAAAGCATCTGCTCCTGCCGCGATACTCTCGACATTGAACTCCTGTGACAAGTACCCTGTGCTCCCCGCTGGCAGCCAATACGGCTGAATGAATAATTGAGAGTTCACGTTCCTTGAAAGGTCAAACAGGCTTTGACCTGTTCCTTGGACCAGCACTTTGAGACTCCAGACATCGTTGTAGATGCTCTGGCCTAGTACGTATTGCGGATACTCTGCAGTGAAAACATTGTAGGTAAGCGTTACTCGTTTGGTTCCCTTCGGAACGGTTAAAGTGGCGAAGTTGTTAGCCGGCACACCCTGTTGGCCAGCAGTCACCGACACTTCGACAGTGTCCGCGCCTGCACCCGCCCCAGAAGCGTTGCGCGAAGCTCCCATCGACTTTGCCGCACCCGACAGCCAAGGTGGAAGAGGACCGGGTCCCATTCTCGGGGGGCCTGCTTCGGCGGTAGGCATCGCGGATGCACTGCCAACGGAAAGGTCTACTGGCTCAATCGAAAGCGGAGCCAGTTGCATCTGTTGGGTCGCAACCCCAAATCCGAAGGGGGTAACTCCGTTCAGCACATCTACGTCAGACAGCATTGTGATACTTACACTGCGGCTTCGATCAAGAATGAATTGCGCAAATCCATAATAGAATTTGGTCTGCGTGGATGCCTGCGATCGAATTTCGATTAAGCCAAGTGGCAGCACGCCGGGCAGTGAAAAGTGACCATTCGAATCGCTTGTGACCGCGAACTGAAGATTGGATTGAAGAACGGTTACGTTCACGGGGAGGTTCGACACCGACAGAGTTGGCATGCTTGGTGGAGGTTGGAGCTTCCCTGACAGCGTGTACCGCCCCAGGTAGAATTGAATGACTCCAAAGTATGGCAGTCCATCTTGTCCCAAAATAGAAGCTTCCAACCTGATCACACGCGGTTGCGCTTGGAAGAGAGTCAAGAGCGACGACGCAACTGCTCGAATCGAGCCGTCTCCCTGTACGGCGAAACGGTCGTCGATCGATGCGACGAATTGACCGTCGTCATTCGTGATGGCAACCGCGCCGATTGCCTTAACAGCAATCGGCACTGCGCCTTTTCGGAAGCGCACGGTAACGCTGGGCGCGGAAGTGGGAAGGACGCTATTAGCCAACTCGTCGACACTAAGAGTCACGTCCTCGAGTACCTCTTTCTCACGATCCAACAGGACAGTGGCTGTAGTTGCTTGCCCTGAAAGCACTGTCAATGCCGTTCTGCCAACTGCAACTCCGGGAATCCTGCCTTGCAGCTCGTAGTCTCCGGCTAGCAATGTGAATGCACATTGGCCAGTAGAGTTTGTGGTGCCAACCTGTAAACCGTTCGCAAAGATCATCACCCCTGGTCCGGCAGAGGGTCCCTGATAGGATGGGGCGTTGCCAAAGTCGGTCTCAAATACGCGCACTGTGACCTGAGCTGAGGTCTGTCCCCCGACAACTGGCACATCGGTAATACCAGATTGCGCTCTGGACCGAACTCCCTGCAGAGCTACGGTGACCCGGAGCGAGACGACTTGTGCCGACGAAAGCACAGTGGTTGCTGAGAAGATCCCATCGCTAGCGACCTGGTCACCGTTCGTGCCGTCGTCATTCATGACCGCAAGCACCTGCGTCGTGCCATCTTGGTTGACTCGAACAGCGTTAACGCCATTTGCAACGATCGCTGGCTCATTTGCTTGACGAACAACCCTCGCCGACACCACAAGTGTCGTTGGCGTCCCAGAGGGGAGGGACGGAGGATTAGTCGTCGGTGGGTCGATAATGACTCCCGACGCGTTTGACGTACCCATTACGAATGCTCCGATAAGCCAGGCCGCCGACACTATTTGCGACCTGCGGAGCTTTGCCGTCAAAGCCAGGGCAGCAATGCCGAACACGAGCGAGAATGTTGTTGTCTCTGGGATGGACGTTGGCGGCGCATCAACCATCAAATCGTCCAGTGTGAACGAACCACCCAAGGTTGAACCTTGAATAACGAGGCGCTTTATGGACGCCGAACCGACGCTGATGGAGATCAGTTCGTTGGCCGAACTGCCAACAGCTCCCGCGAGCAAAGTGTTGTTTTGGAAGAGAGACTGGGCGGAGCCTAGGATTACGTTGCTCGCATCGAGGGCAATCAGAACGACAGACTGACTGTAGGTGAAGTAGCCCGAAACAGACGTCGCTGGGGATGCGAAGTCCACAATCAGGCCAGCCAAATCATCGCCGATCACACCAGCTCCAGACCTTGGCGGGAAATCGAACTCGTTGAGAGACGCTCCAGCGGTGAGGGCGATGGCATTAGTAAATGAGACACCCTGACCTGCAAATTGCGTGGATACGGAAGATCCATCTGCGAGTCCCTCGAAATCTAGGATCGCTGATGAGAGGGCCAACTGAGCGGTGATCGCCAATCCGAGGAGCGGGAACAGCGGGAGCTTGAACATAAACGGTCTCCTATTACACGACTCTTGTTCGAGGGTGACGTGCTTGCTGGGTCGCGGTCCGGATATTATCACAAATTTCGCACGCTTTTCAACTTGACCCTGCTGCCAGCCTCAAAGCACGAATGTGGTCCGTCTCACACGGCTGCAGAGAAGAGGGAAAGAACAGGAATCCATCGACACCGCTAGCCGTGGCGGCTTCTCGCGAAACCCGCAGCGGCGGAATTGATGGAAAGATGCGATGCGTGAGTGCGTGCGGTATTCGATCGCAATGTTCTGGATTGTGCTAGCTCCTTACACCCCGCAGCGATTATTCGGAGATCGACAGCAGCACGGCCCTTCTAAGCGGCATCCTTTGACAGCTTCTCGGGGCGGCACTCACCGCGGTGAATGTCGTCAGTGGCGAAGAGGGTTTCCGGCCGATAAGGGACGCCTCGAGCGCCGGGGACCGGACGGCTCCACGGAACTCGTCGGGCCTGTCGGCAGGACGGGCGCGGGCCTCGGCGACGCCATTGGCGGCGGAGTCCTTAAGGCCGGTGGCGAAGTGGATCTTCTTGTTCCGAGCCGCTGCCGCCAAAACCCGTGGCACGGGGCGGATTCTTTTTCAGGATCTGCGGCTCGAACGTTCCCAGGCGATCCCGCGGCGTGTCCACCACGATCTCTCCGAAGTCACCCTTCACCGTCTTGCTCGTCGCTCCGTTTCGGCTGCCCGTTCCACGCCCGGCCGGGGCATGCTTCTCGTAGCCCAGGTGGTGCGTCAGTTCCCCCTGCATCGCCCGCTCCAGCAGCCGTTTCGTTAGCTGCTTCAGCAGGCCCTGCTCGCCGATCACATCTTCTGGCTTGGCGCAGCCCTTCAATAGCTCATCCAAGACTTCGTTGCTGATTTCCATGGTCCTTCTCCTTCATTTTCATGGAGAAGCGCTTACACAGAATTTTGTACACCCTCTGGCACGGGGGGGACCAAACACGACCAGACCCTGCCTCCGATTACGCAGAACGTCGAAGTCCGACAACACTGTCCTCAATCGCTTCTGTAACAATTTGTGGTCCCGGGTGATTGCGCGTGTCCGGGCAAGCATGGTGGTTGGGACTCAAGCGCGGAAACAACCTTCAGTCCAGCGAGAGTTGCCCCAAAGCGACATACAACAACCGGCTTCCAGAACAGGAGCCAATACAAAGTATGGCAGGAAAAAATCCGAGGCTATCAGTTCAGGCCAGGCGCATGGGTGGAAAGGGTGGGAAGTAGGCGACAGCCGCAAGAGGGCGAGGATTGGCCTGTCGGCATCCAGCGCGCGTCACCTCTAGTGCGTTCCGGCTATTCGAGCAGATCGCGGAATGCAGTTGAGCCCCCTCATCCGCGCGACCGACTCCCCGCATCCAATATCTTGTCTTAATCAAAATCATCTGCCATCCTGAAAATCAGGAGAAATCAAACAATGGCAGAAAAAGCCCCACGCTCCGAAGCCCAAATCAACGCCTCCCGGATCAACGGCGCCCGCTCCAAAGGCCCCACGACCGAAGCCGGCAAAGCCATCAGCGCCGGCAACAGCCTCCTCCACGGCCTCACCGCCAACTCCGTCGTCCTCCCCCACGAAGACCCCGAAAAATTCAACGCCCTCTTCGCCGAAGCCATCCACGAATTCGCCCCCGCCACCATGGCCGAGCTCCAAGCCGTCGAACAGCTTACGGTGACGACGTGGAAGCTCCGCCGACTCTGGAACAACGAAAAAACCAGCCAAAACGAATCCCGCCTCGACTCCCTCCATCAGCACGAAACCCGCCTCGACCGCCTCTACAACCGCACCCTCGCCCGCCTTGAGCGTCTCCAGGCCCGCCGCGTCCGCCCGGCCCCCCTCGGGTCCCCGGAAAACGTTTTTTCGCAAAACGAACCCGAGAATTACCACCCGCAGGAGGTTCAATAAGCAAATGATCTTCGACGGCTGGACCCACTGGACCCTCCGCGAGCCGAAAGAGCCGACCGACAACACGCCACAAGAGCCCGAGACACCACAAGGCAAAGCAGAAGAAGACAAACCCTTCGGCGAGCGCACCATCCCCGACCAACTCGTCTTCATCCTCCGCGAAACCCTCGCCACCCGCTTCCCCGACGCCTTCGAGGCCCTCATCGAAGCCCTCGCCGACTACCACGACCGCGGCTTCCCCTTAAGGTGCTGACCAACCGAATAACGGCGCGTGTCACCAATTCGCAAGTCAATTTTCCCCAGTAGCTCAACGGTTTAGGAGAATCGAGGACCCAACCCACCACACCCGGCCTGCTACCCTCGGGCTGCGTGAAGAACTACGACCTCTTGGCCAAACTCGACCCCGTCCGGTTCGCCAAGCTCTACCTGCGTCTTCACCTCGACCCCTGGCAGGTCGAAGCCGTCCGCCACCGCCGCGTCATCCTCAATTGCTGCCGCCAAAGCGGCAAAACCACCGCCGCCGCTCTCGCCGCCGTCCACCACATGCTCTTCACGGCGAAAGCCGACGTCATGGTCGTCTCCGCCACCGAAGCCCAGGCCGGCGAAACCGTCCAACGCATCCTCCAGTTCCTCGCTCAACTGGGCGAAGAAGTCCGCCGCCACCCCGGCCGTCGCTTTGAATACGAATTAATAAGAACCGGCGCCCGCTTCCGAGCCCTCCCCTGCCGCGAAGCCTCCGTCCGCGGCTACACCGCCACCTTCATCATCATCGACGAAGCCGCCCGCGTCCCCGACGATGTCTACCACGCCCTCACCGGCACCCTCGCCACCACCTGGCACCGCGCCGGCCTCTGGATCATCTCCACCCCGCGCGAACGCCGCGGCTTCTATTACGACCTCTACACCGGCCCGAGCGACGACGGCTTCCTCCGCCTGAAAATCACCGCCCACGAATGCTCCCGCATCACCCCCGAATTCCTCGAGCAGCAGCGCCGCAAGCTCCCCGAATGGCGCTTCAAGCAGGAGTACGAATGCGAATTCGGCGACACCGCCCTCACCGTCATCACCGCTGAGGACATCAAGGCCGCCTGCGACGCGCCCAACGCGCCCCACCTCTCCGCCCATCACATCGAATTCCTCGGCGCGCCCCCCTCCCGCTTCCTCATCGGCCTCGACCATGCCCAAACCAACGACCATCCCGCCCTCACCGTCCTCCAGCACCGCCCCGAACTCACCAGCCAAAACCCCGTCACGCTCCAGAACTCCTACCGCGGCCAGCTCCTCATCCGCCACCTCCAGCGCCTGCCCACCGGCATCCATTACCCCGACCTCGTCAACTACATCCGCCGCCTCCTCGCCTTCCCCGAAATCCAGCGCAACGGCGCCGAGCTCATCGTCGACGGCACCGCCGCCAACGCCTTCATCGACTACCTCCGCGTCAACCCGCTCGGCGCCTCGCTCATCCCCGTCATCGTCACCGCGTCCGGCGACGAAACGCTGGTGAACGGCAAATACCACGTCCCCAAGGGCGTCCTCTTTCACAACCTCCAATTCCTCTTCCGCAACCGCAACCTCAAAATCGCCCCCGGCGCCGGCCACGTCGAAGAGTTCAAGCAGGAGCTCGCCGCCATGAAACGCATCGTCTCGCCCACCGGCTACGACCTCTTCGTCCCCACCGCCGGCCAGCCCGACGACATGGTCAACTCCGCCGCCCTCGCCGCCTGGTGGGCCATGCGCAAATACCGCTCCAGCCTCTTGAAGGAGGTCGCCTGATGCCAAGAAGAGAATGGGAGAAGGGGCCGTCTGCGCCCACCACCGCCACCGCTCACGTCGCCCAAACGACACCCAACACCACCGACGCCACCGCGAACGTCACCAATCCGATCCCGCGCCCGCGCAACGCCGCTCAAACGACGCCCAAACCGAGGCGCGACCGTAAGGGAGCGCTCTCCCCCAACCCAACGAAAAGTAACTCCACCCCCGCCAACAACCGTCGATACAATGGTCCCCAACAACTCGTGCGCCCCCACCTCATCCTCCTCATAACCGCCACCATCAGCGCCCAAGACGCCCTCACCACCCAATACTGCCTCGCCTGCCACAACCCCCAAGCCAAAGCCGGCAACTTCATCCTCACCGGCACCCCCCAAGCCCGCCCCGACCTCTGGGAAAAAGCCGCGAAACGACTCCGCGCCGGCGAAATGCCCCCGCCCGGCCTCCCCCGCCCCGACGCCACCACCACGAAAACCTACCTCACGAAACTCATCCAAGAACTCGACCAGCAAAAGCCCTTCGCCGGCCGCCCCGCCATCCGCCGCCTGAACCGCACCGAATACTCGAACGCCATCCGCGACCTCCTCGCCCTCGACCTCCCCAACCTCAAAGACGAACTCCCGCCCGACCAAACCGCCGCCGGCTTCGACAACATCGCCGACGCCCTCTCGCTGTCCCCCCTCCTGCTCGAAAACTACCTCCGCGTCGCCCGCAAAATCAGCGGCCTCGCCACCGGCACCGGCGACGCCTCCCCGGTCGTCGACATCTACCCCGCCAAAGGCACCCAAGCCGCCTGGCAGGGCGAAGGACTCCCCTTCGGCACCCGCGGCGGCCTCCGCGTCACGCACTTCTTCCCCCGCGATGGCGATTACGACCTCCGCGCCTTCCTCCAAAAGGAAAGCCTCACCCCGCTCGAAGGCGTCCGCTTCTTCCGCACGCGCCTGAAAGGCGTCCGCGCCGGCAGCCACTCCGTCATCGTCACCTTCCCCGACGAATTCGCCGAACGCGAAGGCCCCGTCTCCGACGTCGGCGGCCCCGGCGGCGCTCCCCTCGGCGGACCCCTCGATGTCCTCGGCACCGCCATCCGCCCCACCCTCGATTTCCGCCTCGACGGCCGCCGCGTCAAGCTCTTCGACATCCGCGGCATGACCGCCGGCGAAGCCGCCTTCGACGGCCAACCCGGCCCACCCGCCCTCGCCCGCATCGAAATCGCCGGCCCCTACGACGCCACCGGCCCCGGCGACACCCCCAGCCGCCGCCGCATCTTCACGTGTCACGAGGACACGCAAGCCTGCGCCGAGAAAATCCTCAAGCCCATCGCCCGCCGCGCCTGGCGTCGCGACCTCACCCCCACCGACCTTCAGCCCATTCTGGCGACTTGGCAACGCGCTCGAACCGCAGCGTGCGATGCCCCCGCCACCCAACCGACGCCCACGATCGAATCGAACCAACCGTCGCCATCAATTCGCCAAACTCGCCCATACCGAGGCCCGACCGTGAGGGAGGGCTCGTCGCAAGCGGGCTCCCCGCAAACCACCTGCGCGAACGCCTTCGAACCCGCCATCGCCGCCGCCCTCCGCGAAATCCTCCTCGCGCCGGACTTCCTCTTCCGCCTCGAGTTCGACACCCCCACGGGGGAGCTCACGCAAACCGAACTCGCCAGCCGCCTCTCCTTCTTCCTCTGGAGCAGCCTGCCCGACGACACCCTCCTCGACACCGCCGCCCGCGGCCAACTGAAGCCCAACCTCGAGCGCGAAGTCCGTCGCCTCCTCGCCGACCCACGCTCTGGCGCTCTCCTCGACAACTTCGCCACCCAATGGCTCGGCCTCAACACGCTCTCGAGCATCGAGCCCGACCGCGCCCTTTTCCCCGCCTACGACCGTGGCCTCTCCGCCGCCTTCGCCGAAGAAACCCGCCTCTTCCTCGGCAGCCTGATCCGCGACAACCGCCCGCTGCTCAGCCTCATCAACGCCGGCTATTCCTACTTGAACGATCGCCTCGCCGCCCACTACGGCATCCCCGGCGTCACCGGCCCCGGCTTCCGCCGCGTGGCCCTCTCCCCCGAAAGCCACCGCCACGGCCTGCTCACCCAAGGCAGCATCCTCTTGCTCACCTCGCACGCCACCCGCACCTCGCCCGTCCTGCGCGGCAAGTGGATCCTCGACAACCTCCTCAACTCCCCACCGCCGCTCCCGCCGCCCAACGTCCCCCCGCTCGACGAAAGCCCGAAGGACGGCCGCAAGCTCACCGCGCGCGAACAGGTCGAGCGTCACCGCAACAACCCAACCTGCGCCGCCTGCCACAACCGAATCGATCCGTTGGGCTTCGTCATGGAAAACTACGACGTGCTCGGGCGATATAGGACACACGAGGACAACACCCCGCTCGACACCACCGCAAAGATGCCTGGCGGCTTCGAAATGCGTGGCATCACCGGCCTCGGCGCCATGCTCGACGAGCGAAAAGACGAATTCGCCCAGGCCACCGTCGAGCGCCTTTTGACATATGCTGTTGGTCGAGAGTTGGAGGCCCGCGACATGCCCGCCGTCCGTCAGATCCTGCGCGAAACGGCTCCGGCTGGCTACCGTCTCCAGGACTTGATCGTCGCCGTCACCCGCAGTGTTCCGTTCCGTTTCCGCCAAAAACAGGATTAGCTGAAAATGTTCTTGACGAAAAAGCATCTCCCCCGCCGCACCCTGTTGCGCGGCGCCGGTGTCTCGCTCGCCCTGCCGCTGCTCGACGCCATGCTGCCCGCCGCCACGCCGGAGCCGCCGCCCGTCCGCCGCCTCGGCTTCATCATCTATCCCCTCGGCGTCGACCAGGAGCGCTGGAAGCCCGTCGGCGAAGGCAAGGATTATCAGCTCAGCCCCGGCCTCGCGCCGCTCGCGCCTCACCGCGCCAAGTTCACCGTCATCACCGGCCTCTCCTCCGACCCCGACCGCACCAAAGCCGGCTTCCACGACCGTGCCATCGCCAGCTACCTCACCGGCGTCGAGCCCACCAAAGGCAAGGTGCAAGTCGGCATCTCCGTCGATCAAATCGCCGCCCAAACCCTCGGCAAGCAGACGCCCTTCGCGTCGCTCGAGCTCTCCACCGAAAACAACGCGAGCGCCAACCACGTCGGCCCCGTCTTCAAAACGGCCACCACGCCGCTGCCCTTCGAATACAACCCACGCAAGGTCTTCGAGCGCTTGTTCGGTGAAAGCGGCAAAATCGATCCCATCGCCTCCGCCGCGCGCGACGCCGCCGACCGCAGTAGCCTCGACGCCGTCCTCGCCCGCATCACGCAACTCAAGCAGCGCCTCGGCCCGGCTGACCAGCGCAAGCTCGACGAGTACGTCGAATCCATCCGCGACGTCGAGCGCCGCATCCAGGTCGCTTCCCAAAAGCGCCCCGCCGACCTGCCCGCCATCAACCGCCCCGCCGGCGCCCCCGACGCCTGGCCTGACCACGTGAAGCTCATGTTCGACCTGCAGGCCCTCGCCCTCCAAGCCGACTTGACCCGCGTCTGGACCTTCCTCTACGGCCGCGAAGCCACGTCGATGAACTTCCCCCACCTCGACATCTCCATGGGGCACCACGAGATCTCGCACCACAATTTCGAGAAAGAAAAGCTCGACGCGCTCGCCAAAATCAACATCGATCAATCCCGCCTGTTCGCCCACTTCCTCACGAAGCTCGACGCGCTCAAGGACGGCTCCGGCACGCTCCTCGATCACTCGCTCATCTTGTACGGCAGCAACCTCAGCGTCCCCACCTCGCACAGCCAGCGCGACTTACCGATCGTCGTCGCCGGCGGCGCCGCGGGCCGCGTCCTCCACGGCCGCACCATCCGCCTGAAGGGCGACGAAACGCCGTTGACGAACCTGCACCTCACGCTGCTCGACAAGGTGGGCATCCCCACCGAAAAGCTCGGCGACAGCACGGGCCGCTTCAACCGCCTGGAGATGTAATGGCCATGACCCACCTCTTCTCCACCCCCGCCTCCATCGCCCGCATCGCCGCCGACGCGCCCATCAACACGCCCATCGCGCACCGTCACGTCGCCCTCACCGCGATCACCACCGTGCCGCCCATCACCGACGCCTGCATCGCCACCCAAACGACGCCCAAACCGAGGCCCGACCGTGAGGGAGGGCTCCCCGCCCGGAGGCTCGAACCATGACCACCCTCCTGGCCATCACCCTCGCCCTGGCGCCCGAGCTCATCGACGCCGTCCGCCACGACGACGCGCCCCGCGTCCAACAACTCCTGAAAGCGAAGGCCAACGCCAACCAGCGCGACGAAGACGGCGCCACCGCCCTCGCCTGGGCCGCCATGCGAGTGAACCCCACCATCACCCGCCACCTCCTCGCCGCCGGCGCCGACCCCAACCTCGCCAACGAACTCGGCATCACGCCTCTCGCGCTCGCCGTCTCGAACGGCTCCGCCGAAATCGCGAACCTCCTGCTCCAGCACCAAGCCGACCCCAATCGCGCCCGCGAGAACGGCGAAACGCCGCTCATGATCGCCGCCCGCCTGGGCCGCACGGATCTGATGAAGCCCCTGCTCGCGAAGGGCGCCCGCATCGACGCCCGCGAGAACAAGTTCCACCAGACGGCGCTCATGTGGGCCGCCGGTCACGCCGAAGCAGTCGCGCTCCTCCTCGAGCACAAAGCCGACCCCAAAGCCATCACCACCACCTGGGACGTCCGCTACACCAACTACCTGCCCACCACCGTCACGCTCGGCAAAACCGGCATCCCGTGGAACAACGACGGCTCCTATGTCGTGAAGAAGGGCGGCCTCACGGCGCTTCACTTCGCCGTGCAGAAGAACGACCTCGCCGGCGTGAAGCTCCTGCTCGACGCCGGCGCCGACGTCAACGCCCCCGCCGCCGACGGCACCACGCCCCTGCTCGCCGCGCTCTACAAGTGGGACCCACCCAAGACCACCTTCGTCCCCGGCCGCGGCGCGCCCGCCACCGCGGGCAGCTCACAGCACTTCTCGCCCAACGTCCGTCTCGCGCAATACCTCCTCGATCGTGGAGCATCAGTCAAAGTCGTGGACGGCACCGGCTACACGCCCCTCCACGGCGCTTCGCTCGCCGCCGCCAAAGCGGCCCGCACCGGCGCGCGCCTCAAAGGTGCCTACGGCGGCTCCGCCGCGCAACTCGCCCTCGGCGCCGACGACGAAACGCTCGTGCTCGACGAAGCGCTCGCGCTGGTGAAGCGCCTGCTCGCCGCGGGCGCGAATCCGAATCAGGCCACCACGCAAGCCACCGGCGGCCCCGCGGGCGACGTCCGCATCAATCCCGCCCAGGCCGGCTCCACGCCGCTGCACATCGCCGCCAGCTCCGGCAGCGTCGCGCTGGTCGAACTGCTCGCGGCGAAAGGCGGCAATCCGAACCAGCTCCGCAACGACGGCCACACGCCCTTCTCCGTCTCGATCCTCGCCGGCGACGTCAACGTCGTGAAGGCGATGGTCGCCGCCGGCGCTGACGCGAAGGCCCGCTGGAGCCCGCGCGACAAGATCCCCGATCCCGTGGAAGCCATCACGCTCGCCCGCGAAAACCAGACCGCGCTCCACCTCGCCGCCATCGAAGGCAAGCCCGAGCTGCTCACCTATCTCGCCTCGCTCGGCGTCCCGCTCGACGCGAAGAACTCGATGGACGAAACGCCGCTCGACCTCGCCGACAAGCAGGAGCGCTACCGCGAAGCCATCCAGCGCCAAGGCGCCGACGGCGACCAGGAAAAGCTCAAGACCATCGTCCGCAAGACCACCGGCTCCGACTGTCTCCGGACCTTGGCCCAGGCTCGGCGGGGAGAGAGAGAATAACCAGGTGCCCACGCTCGCCTTCATCCACACCAGCCCCGTGCTGGTGCCGCTCTTCAACACGCTCTGCCAGCGCCACCTCACCGGCGTCGACGTCTTCCACATTGCCGACGAGAGCCTGATCAAAAACACCATCAAGGCCGGCAAGCTCGAGCCGCTCACCACGCGCCGCCTGGCGGGCTACATCCAATCCGCCCGTGACGCCGGCGCCGACGCCGTGCTGGTCACCTGCTCGTCGATCGGCAACGCCACCACCGCCTCGCGGCCGTTGTTCGATTTCCCGGTGCTGCGCATCGACGAAGCCATGGCCGAGCGCGCCGTCGACGAGGGCAAGACCATCGGCGTGCTCGCCACGCTGAACACGACGCTCGAGCCCACACAGGAGCTCGTCAAGAACACAGCGGCGAGCCGGGGCAAAGAGGTCGTCGTGAAAGCGCGACTCTGTCAGGGCGCCTTCGAAGCCGTCCTCCGCGGCGACACCGAAACGCACGATCGCCTCGTGCGCGAAGGGCTGCTCGAGCTGCTCGCCGAATGCGACCTCATCGTGCTGGCCCAGGCGTCCATGGCGCGCGTCGTCGATCAGTTGCCCGCCGAGCTGCGCACGAAGCCGATCCTGGCCAGCCCGGAGCTCGCCATCCTGCGGGCGAAAGCGGCGCTCGGCGCATGACGCGGCTGCGCGTCCTGCTCGTCACGCTCGGCGTCCTCACGTTCCTCGATCGCATCGCGATCTCGGTGGCTGGGCCGCGCATGCAGCAGGACCTCGGCCTCGCGCCAGACCAATGGGGCTGGGTGCTGGGTGCCTTCGTGCTCGCCTATGGGCTCTTCGAGATGCCCACCGGCGCACTGGGCGATCGCATCGGCCAGCGTAAGGTGCTGGCGCGCGTTGTGCTCTGGTGGTCGGCCTTTACGGCGCTCACCGGTGTCGTGTCGGGCTTCGCGCCGCTCGTCGCCGTGCGCTTCCTCTTCGGTATCGGCGAAGCGGGCGCGTATCCGAACATCGCGGGCGTCATCGCGCGCTGGTTCCCGGCCACGGAGCGAGCGCGCACACAAGGCCTCGTCTGGGCGGCGAGCCGCTTCGGCGGCGTGCTCGCGCCGTTGACCGTCGTGCCGCTCCAGCGTGAGTTCGGCTGGCGCGCGGCCTTCTGGATCTTCGGGGCCCTTGGGGTGCTCTGGACCGCTGCCTGGTGGCGCTGGTATCGCGAGCCATCTGCCCCTGTAGCCGAGAAGCACGAAGCGCCCTGGGGCGCGCTGCTGCGCAGTCCGCGGCTGTGGCACATCGTCGTCATGTACTGGCTCTACGCCTGGGGCTCCTGGTTCTACTTCTCCTGGCTGCCCACGTGGCTGGTGAAGGGCCGCGGCTTCAGCGAAGGCGAAATGGCGATCTTCGCTTCGCTGCCGTTCCTGATGGGCACGCTCGGCAATGTCGCCGGTGGCTATCTGAGCGACCATCTCGTCGCCCGCTTCGGCCTCCGCAACGGACGCCGCTTCGTCGGCGCCGGAGCGCTGCTGTGCGGCTCGGCGCTGCTGCTGGCCACGGCCTTGACGCCGTCGAAGACGCTCGCCGTCGCGCTGCTCTCCGTCGGCTTCGGGGTGATGGATCTGATGCTGCCCAGCGCCTGGGCCGTCTGTCTCGACATCGGCGGCCGCCACTCGGGGCTCGTCAGCGGCGCCATGAACACCGCCGGCCAGCTCGGCGGCTTCGTCTGCACCGTGCTCTTCGGCTACATCGTCCGCGAGACCGGCAGCTACGACGCGCCGCTCTTCGTCATCGCCGCTTCCGTCTTCATCGCCGCGCTGCTGTTCGCGCGCATCGACGCCTCGCGTCCTTTGTTGGAGCCACATCACGCATGAGACTTCGCGCTACTTACTGGATCGAAACCTCCTGGCCCGTCGAGCAGGCCGCCGAGATCATGGCGGGCGAACAATCGTCCGGCACCTTCGTCCGCGTGCCCGGCGAGACAGATGAGCTCCGCGAGCGCCACGCTGCTCGCGTCGAGGCCATTCGACTGCTCGAACCGGCGACGTCGCCGAGCCTGCCCGGCGCGCGCCGCAAGGGCGGCGTCTGGCATCGCGCCGAGGTCGATGTGAGCTGGCCGATCGAGAACATGGGCGTTTCGCTGCCGAATGCGCTGGCGACGGTCGCCGGCAACCTCAGTGAGCTTGCGCCGCTCTCCGGCTGGCGGCTGCTCGATGTCGCGTTCCCCGAGTCGTATCTCGACAAGTACCAAGGGCCGCAGTTCGCGATCGAAGGCACACGCCGCTTCACGCAGGTGCAGGGCCGGCCGCTCGTCGGCACCATCATCAAGCCGAGCGTCGGTCTCTCGCCCGAGGCCACCGGCGCCATGGCGGGCCAGCTCGCCGACGCCGGCATCGACTTCATCAAGGACGACGAACTCCAGGCCGATGGGCCTCATTGCCCGTTCGAGGCTCGCGTTGACGCGGTGATGCGCGCGCTGAACGGCCGGCCTGTGATGTACGCCTTCAACATCACCGGCGAGCTCGACGAGATGCTGCGCCGGCATGACTATGTCGCGAACGCCGGTGGTTGCTGCGTGATGGTGAGCGTGAACAGCGTCGGGCTTCCTGGCGTCGTCGCACTACGGCGGCATGCGTCGCTCGTCATCCACGGTCACCGCAATGGCTGGGGCATGCTCGGCCGCTCGCCGGCGATCGGCATGAGCTACGTGGCGTTCCAGAAGTTCTGGCGCGTGGCCGGCGTCGACCACATGCATGTCAACGGCCTGCGCAACAAGTTCTGCGAGGAGGATGCTTCAGTCATCGCGTCGGCCCGCGCCTGCCTCACGCCGATGTTTGCGCGGCAGGGCTGCCAGATCATGCCGGTCTTTTCGTCCGGCCAGTGGGCGGGCCAGGCGGAGGACACCTACAAGGCGCTCGGCTCCATCGACCTGATTCACGCCTGCGGCGGCGGCATCATGGCGCATCCAGGCGGCGTGGCGGCGGGCGTGCGGAGCATCCAATTGGCCTGGGAAGCGGCGGTGGCGGGCGTGCCGTTCGACGTGGCCGCGCGGGAGCATCGCGAGCTCGCGCAAGCGAAGGAGATGTTCGCGTGAGCCTGAAGCTCGCCTGGTACGGCGACGACTTCACCGGGTCGACCGACGTGCTGGAAGCCGTGTCGCTCGCCGGGCTCGAGGCGGTGCTCTTCCTGCGCCAGCCCGATGCCGCGCTGCTGGCCCGCTTTGCGCACTGCCAAGCGATCGGGCTCGCGGGCGACAGCCGCAGTCAATCGCCCGCCTGGATGGACGAGCATCTGCCCGGCATCTTCGATTGGATGAAGAGCCTGGGGGCAGGGAAGGCGCACTACAAGGTCTGCTCGACGTTCGACAGCTCGCCAACGACAGGCAGCATTGGCCGCGCGCTGGAGCTCGGCCAGCGCGTGTTTGGAACGTCGTCGACGTTGGTGCTCGCCGGGGCTCCGGCGCTGGGGCGCTATGTGATCTTTGGCCACTTGTTCGCGCGCTCCGGCGACGGCATCTACCGGATCGACCGCCATCCGGTGATGAGCCGTCATCCGGTGACGCCGATGCGCGAGAGCGACCTCGCTCTGCACCTGGCCGAGCAGACCACCGTTGCCCGCTTCGAGATTCTCGACGGCTACGACGAGGCTTCCATGCGAGAAGCCGGGGCCCTGATCGACGCCGGACCGGCGTTCGTCGTCGGCTCGTCGG
Source organism: Ottelia alismoides (assembly GCA_037367405.1). Lineage (NCBI taxonomy): Eukaryota > Viridiplantae > Streptophyta > Magnoliopsida > Alismatales > Hydrocharitaceae > Ottelia > Ottelia alismoides. Next base: position 10,606 of record JAZKJV010006044.1, on the reverse strand, counting down.
GGGTCGAGCACGCGCTCACTCTGCACTGGGGACTCGAGCGCCGCGAGCGCCGGCCGGGCACGGCGGTCGACCGCTTGATCGTCCTCTCCGGCAGTTGCTCGGGCGTGACGGCGCGGCAGATCGAGACTGCCCTGCGGCAGGGCTATGCGGGCGTCTCGCTCTTGACCGACGCCGATCCGGCCGGCGCCGCCGTCGCCGCCTGGGAGGCGGGCCGGAGTGTGGTGGTCTTCTCTTCGAAAGACGAAAGCGACCGTCAACCGCTCGACGAGGCCGGGCGTCAGGCGCTGGCGGCGCGAAGCGGCGAGGTCCTCGACGCTGTATTGAGGCGCACCGGCGCGCGTCGCGTGGTGATCGCCGGTGGCGACACGTCGAGCCACGCCGTGCCGCGCCTGGGGCTGACGGCGCTCGAGTTCATCGGCTCGCTGGCGCCCGGCGCGCCGCTGTGCCGCGCGGCCGCCGATGACCCGGCGCGCGACGGTCTCGAGATCGTCTGCAAGGGCGGGCAGTGTGGGGGAGATGCGTTCTTCGAAGAGGTCCGGCGGGGCGGCGTCTAAAGTTGCCGGACGGGGCGGCCGATCACTCCGATGGGCATGACCACCGCCGACGCCTATGCCGTTCTCGAACTGCCGCAGGGATCACCAGAGCCCGAGGTGCGCACCGCGTACCTGGATCTGGTGAAGATCTGGCATCCGGACCGGCACGCGCACGAGCCCGAACGCCTGCGCCAGCGGGCGCAGGACAAGCTGCAGCGCATCAACGAAGCCTATGAGCGGCTGCGGACGGAGGCACCGGGTGCTCCGCCGAAGCTCCTCCTTCTTTATCCGCTCGATTTCGGGGGCCTGTTCGGCTATGTCGACCAGGAAGGCGCTCCGGTGATCTATCCGGAGTTCGCCGCGGCCGAGTCCTTCTCCGAGGGGCTGGCGGCGGTGAAGATGGTGGAGAAGTGGGGCTACATCGACCACACGGGCCATTTCGTCATCGCGCCGGTGTACGACACGGCCGAGGCGTTCGCGCATGGCTGGGCGGCGGTGGAGTGGCACGGCCGGTGGGGTTATATCGATCGCACGGGCAGCTTCACGGTGAAGCCGCGGTTTCAAGCGGCGCGGCCGTTCGATGGCGAGTGGGCCGAGGTGATGCTGGGCGCGCGTTGGGGCCGGGTGCACCGCACGGGCGAGATCCGTTTCGGCGCGAGCGCGCAAACCGAGCGGTTGGCCTGATTTCTTTTCTCAAGTTTTTCCCACCCTTCCGATAAGCGATTTCAACGGGGGGACCTCTGTGTCCCCAGGGCGTTGAAGGAGGAAGGGTTTCATTGCCAACGATACTGGCGGTTGACGACTCCGCGTCCATGCGGCAGATGGTCGCGTTGACGCTGACGACGGCGGGGTATGCCGTCACCTCGGCGGTGGATGGGCAGGATGCGCTCGAGCAGGCTCGCAAACAGCCGTTTCAACTGATCCTGACCGACTTGCACATGCCGAAGATGGACGGCTTGAGCCTGATCCGCGCCCTGCGGAAAGAGGCGAGCTATCAGTTCACGCCCATTCTGATGCTGACGACGGAGTCGGCGGCGGACCGGAAATCGGATGGGAAGGCGGCCGGGGCGACGGGTTGGATCGTCAAGCCGTTCAGCCCGGAACAATTGATTGCCACCATCCAACGGGTGCTGCCGAAATGAAGATCGATCCTGCCTCGTTTCAAGAGGTCTTCTTCGAGGAGGCGCGTGAAGCGCTGGGGGTGATGGAAGCGGGGTTGCTGGCCTTGACGGCGGACACGCCCCGCGAGGCGATCGACGACATCTTCCGGGCGGCGCATTCGGTGAAGGGGTCGAGCGGGATCTTCGGGTTCACCGAAATCACGCAGTTCACGCACTTCATCGAGACGTTGCTCGACCAGATGCGGGTGGGCGAGCGGGCGGCCTCCGAGGGGGTGACGGGCGTGTTGCTCGAAGCCGTGGACGCGTTGGGAGACCTGGTGGAGGCCCGGAAGTCGGGCCGGCCAGCGGGGAACGCGGCGGGCGAGGTGAGCCGCAAACTGGAAGCGGTCTTGGCGGAGCCCCGAGCCGGGGCGGCGATGAGCCCGGAGGCGGCTTTGGCGGCGCTCTCGGCGCGGAGCCAGACGGGGAGTGGCCCGTGGCGCATCGGCTTCCGGCCGCACCGCGACTTCTTCCGGACCGGCAATGAACCGCAGCGCCTGGTGCGCGAACTGCGCCAATTGGGCGAGTTGCGGGTAGAGGCCGATGTTTCGGCGGTGCCCGAACTGGGCGATCTCGAGCCGGGCGATTGCTATCTGGCGTGGAGCTTCGAACTGCCGGCCGAGACACCGGAGGCGGGCATCCGCGGCGTGTTCGACTGGGTCGAGCTCGATGGCGACCTGACGATCGAGCGGCGGGCACTGCCGGGGCCGGCCGGGGAGGGCGAAGCGGCCGCGGCCGCGCTAGTGGAGCCGCCGGCGGAGACCGAGGCGGCCCGCGCGGGCAAACCGGAAGCCAACGCCGCGGCGCCGGCGGAAGACCGGCGGCGGAGCGAAACGGCGTCCTTGCGGGTGAGCACCGAGAAGGTGGACGCCATTATCAATCTGGTGGGCGAACTGGTCATCACGCAGTCGATGCTGAACCGCTTTGGCGAGCAGTTCGACCTGAGCCAGATGGACCGGTTGCGGGACGGCCTGGCGCTGCTCGAGCGCAACACTCGCGAGCTGCAGGAGACGGTGCTGAAGATTCGCATGCTGCCGATCAACTTCTGCTTCCAGCGCTTCCCGCGCCTGGTGCGCGATTTGGGCGCGGCGCTCGGCAAGCAAGTGAAGCTGCGGCTGAGCGGCGAACAGACCGAACTGGACAAGACAGTGCTCGAGCGGATCTCGGATCCGCTGGTTCATTTGGTGCGCAACGCCATCGACCACGGGCTCGAGAAGCCGGAGGTGCGGCGCGCGGCCGGCAAGCCGGAGGAAGGCACGCTGCATCTGCACGCGGCGCACGAGGGCGGCAGCGTGATCATCGAGATCACCGATGACGGCGCCGGGCTCGACCGGGCTCGCATTCTGGCCAAGGGCCGCTCGCTCGGCCTGGTGGGCGAGGATGAGCAGCTGTCGAACGAGCGGATCGACGAGCTGATCTTCGCACCGGGCTTCTCGACGGCGGCGGCGGTGACGGACATCTCGGGCCGGGGCGTCGGCATGGACGTGGTGCGGCGCAACATCAAGGATCTCGGCGGCGGGATCGAGATTCAGAGCGAACCGGGGGAAGGGACGCGTTTCCTGATCCGGCTGCCGTTGACGCTGGCGATTCTGGACGGGCAACTGATCCAGGTGGGCGACCAGACGTTCGTGATCCCGCTGGTGTCGATCGTGGAATCGCTGCAGGTGCGGCGCGAACTGGTGCATGGCGTCGCCGGGGGTGGCGAGTTGTACCGGCTGCGCGATGAGTACCTGCCGGTGTTGCGGCTGGACCGGCTGTTCGGCCTGACGAGCCCCAGTAAGGCGCTCGAGGACGGACTGCTGGTGGTGATCGAAGCCGATGGGCAGAAGGCGGCGCTGCTGGTGGACGACCTGCTGGCGCAGCAGCAGGTGGTGATCAAGAGCCTCGAGACGAACTTCCGGCGGGTGGAAGGCTTGTCGGGGGCGACGATTCTGGGCGACGGTACGGTGGCGATGATCCTCGACGTGGGGGGCATCGTGGCCATGTCGCGGCCGGCGCCGCTGCTGGCGGCCGCGCTGGCCGAGGGAGGCGCGCGATGAGTGTCCTGACGTGGCGGAAGGGGCGCGGCGGGTCGCCGGCGGCGGCGACGGCCGTCGAGCCGGCGCGCCAGTATCTGACGTTCCTGCTGGACGACGAGGAGTACGGCGTCGACATTCTGCGGGTGCAGGAGATCCGGGGCTGGGACCGGGTGACGCCGATGCCGAACGCGGCGGACTATGTGCGCGGGGTGATCAACCTGCGGGGCGTGGTGGTGCCGATCATCGATTTGCGGCGGCGTTTCGGCAAGAGCGAGATCGAGTACACGAAGACGACCGTCGTGGTGGTGCTGAAGGTGCAGAGCGCGCGCGCCGGGGAGCGGACCATCGGCTTCGTGGTGGATGCGGTGTCGGACGTGCATTCGGTACCGCCGGGCCAATTGCGGCCGCCGCCGGAGCTGGGCGCCGGGGGCGAGGCCCACTTCATCAAGGGCTTGGCGACGGTGGAGAAGAAGATGCTGATTCTGCTCGATGTGGATCAGTTGGTGGAAGCGGAGGCGGTGCCCTAATGGGCCCTCGTCCGGCGGAGAACTCGGGAGTCAGGCAGACAGGAGAAGTACACATGACCAAGACGACCACTGCGCGGGGACAAGCCGCTGGACGCGGCGCGGGCAAGCAAGCCGCTGGACGCGGCGCGGGCAAGCAAGCCGCGGGCGCGAAATCCGGAGGCCGCGCCGCCGGTGCGGAGACCCGGAAGGGGCAGGATTTGAATTTGGCGATGGACGCCGTGTCGACCGCCATCATGATGGTGGACCGCGACTTCATCGTCACTTATGTGAACAAGACGACGCGCCAGATGCTCGAGACGCGCGCCGACGTTTTCCGGCAGTTGTGGGCGGGCTTCGATCCGGCGCGGATCGTGGGCACGTGTATCGACGTGTTCCACCGCAATCCGCAGCACCAGCGCCAGTTGCTGGCCGATCCTTCGCGCCTGCCCTACCGCACCGACATCCAGGTGGGAGGGGTGCGCTTCTCGCTGTGCGTGAATGGCATCTTCGACGCGAAGGGCGCTTACACGGGCAACATTCTCGAATGGGCCGATGTCACCGAGGTGCGCCGCCAGCAGGAAGTGAACGCGGATCAGGCGAGCCAGTTGGCGTCGATCTCGGCGCACCAGGCGGTGATCGAGTTCGCGCTCGACGGCACGGTGCTGACGGCGAACGAGAATTTTCTGAAGGCCACCGGCTACGGCCTCGAGGAAATCAAGGGCCGGCATCATTCGATGTTCGTCGATGCGGCCGAGCGCGAGACGCCGGAATACCGGCAGTTCTGGGAGCGGCTCGGGCGGGGCGAGGCGGCGAGCGGCGTCTACCGGCGCGTGCGGAAGGACGGGCAGGAGATCTGGCTGCAGGCCAGCTATAACGCGGTGGTGGACCTGGCGGGCAAGCCGGTGCGGGTGGTGAAGTATGCGAGCGACATCACGCCCAGCCGGCGGCGCGAGGCCGACCAGTTGAGCCAGCTGGAATCGATTTCGCGGTATCAGGCGGTGATCGAGTTCAAGCTGGACGGGACGATCGTCACGGCGAACGACAATTTCCTGAAAGCCACCGGCTATGCGCTCGAGGAGATTCAGGGCCGGCATCATTCGATGTTCGTCAGCCAGGGGGAGCGTTCGGCGCCGGAATACCGGCTGTTCTGGGACGCGCTGGCCCGGGGCGAGGCGCAGGCGGGCCAGTTCCGCCGGGTGCGAAAGAACGGCAAGGACCTGTGGCTGCAGGCCAGCTACTGTCCGATTTTCGACCTGACGGGCAAGCCGGTCAAGGTGATCAAGTACGCCACCGACATCACGGCCGCGCGCGAGAAGGAAGCCGATCAGGGCAGCCACCTGGCGTCGCTGGCGAAGTACCAGGCGGTGATCGAGTTCAAGCCCGATGGCACGATCGTGACGGCGAATGAGAACTTCCTGAAAGCCTGCGGTTACACACTCGAGGAGATCCAGGGCCGGCACCATTCGATGTTCGTGGACCCGGCCGAGCGGGCGACGCCCGAATACCGGCAATTCTGGGAGCGCATGGCGAAGGGGCTGGCCGAGGGCGGGCAGTATCACCGCAAGCGCAAGGACGGAACGGAACTGTGGCTACAGGCCAGCTACAACCCGATCACCGACTTGACGGGCCAGCCGGTGAAGGTGGTGAAGTACGCCACCGACATCACGGCGTCGAAGCTGCTCGAGCAGGAGAGCGAGCGGGCCGTGACGGAAGCCAACGCGGTGCTGGCCGCGGTGGCGGCCGGGGACCTGCGCCGCACGATGGAGGGCGAGTTCAGCGGCCGGTTCGGTTCGCTGCGGGATGCCGTGAACGCCTGCGTGACGAATGTGCGTTCGCTGGTGACCCAGATGGGCACGACGGCCGACATCATTGCGAGTTCAGCGGGCGAGATCGCGCAGGGCAACGCCGACTTGAGCGGCCGGACGGAGCAGCAGGCGGCGTCGATCGAGGAGACGGCGGCGAGCATGGAGGAGCTGACGTCGACGGTGAGACAGAACGCCGATAACGCGCGGCAGGCCAACCAACTGGCGGGCGGCGCCCGCGAGCAGGCGGCGCGGGGTGGCACGGTGGTGGGTTCGGCGATCGCGGCGATGGGCTCGATCAACGACGCGAGTAAGCGGATTGCGGACATCATCGGGGTGATCGACGAGATCGCGTTCCAGACGAACCTGCTGGCGTTGAACGCGGCGGTGGAAGCGGCGCGGGCGGGCGAGCAGGGGCGGGGCTTCGCGGTGGTGGCGGCGGAGGTGAGGAACCTGGCGCAGCGTTCGGCGGGAGCGGCGAAGGAGATCAAGACGCTGATCAAGGATTCGGTGTCGAAGGTGGAGGAAGGGTCGCGGCTGGTGAACGATTCGGGCTCGACCTTGGAGCAGATCGTGCAATCGGTGAAGAAGGTGAGCGACATCATCGCCGAGATCGCCGAGGCGAGCGCCGAGCAATCCACCGGCATCGAGCGGGTGAGCGGCGCGATCACGCAGATGGACCAGGCGGTGCAGCAGAACGCGGCGCTGGTGGAGGAGGCGAGCGCGGCGGCGAGTTCGATGTCCGAGCAGGCGCAGTCGCTGCGGGCGCTGGTGGCGTTCTTCAATACGGGGGAAGCGGCGGCGCCGCCGGCGCCGGTGAAGGCTCCGGCGATGGCGGCTCCCGCGCTGGGCCGGCGCTCCGCCCGATGGCTCCGGCGATTGTCCCGCGGCCGGCGGCGGCTCCCGGCGGAGCGCTTTACCGGCGTCCGGTGGCGGCGGCGCCCGTGGCGGCGCGGCGGCCCTTGGGCACTCCGGCCCCGGCGGCTCCACCGGCCCCGGCTCCGGCTCCGGTCGCGGTGGCCGAGACGGGTGCGCCGGGTGGCCGTTGGGAGGAATTCTGAGCATGAACCACGGGCCTGAGGAAAGGAGACGCTTCGCATGATGCAACACGAGCATGAACCGGGCAGCGCTGCGGCCTGGGAGGTCAACCTGGCGGGCGCCATTGACGCGGCCGGAGTGGAGGCGTTGCGCGAGACCTGGTTGGCCGGCGCATGGCCGGGCCGGGACGTGGTGCTGGATTTGAGCGGGCTCGAGGGCCTGCACACCGGCGCCGTGCAGGCGCTGGTGGCATTGCGCAAGCGGACCGTGCGCGGCGGCGGCCGCTTCCAGATCCGGGCCATTTCCGGCGCGGCGCGGAGCATCCTCGAGATGCTCGGCGTGGCGGGACGAACTCGGCTTGGGCGGGCAGCCGGAGGTGCGGCCGTGAGCGGCGTGGCTTTGGCGGGCACGGCTGACCGGGCCCGGGAGCTTTCGGACGGGCAGACGATGGCGGCAGGAACAAGCCCGCCGGCGGGCCACCCCGGCCTGGACGGCGGGCAGAGCCAATACCTCACGTTCCTGCTGGATGGCGAGGAATACGGGGTGGACATTCTGCGCGTGCAGGAGATCAAGGGCTGGGACCGCGTCACGCCGATTCCCAATACGGCCGAGTACGTGCGGGGCGTGATCAATCTGCGGGGTGCGGTGGTGCCGATCATCGACCTGCGGCGCCGGTTCGGCAAGGAGCCGGTGGAGTACTCGAAGACGACGGTGGTGGTGGTGTTGAAGGTGCAGGGCGAGCCGGCCGGAGAGCGGGCGGCCGCCGAGCGGACCATGGGTTTCGTCGTGGACGCGGTGTCGGACGTGCATGATGTGCCGTCCGGCCAGTTGCGCCCGCCGCCGGAGCTCGGGTCCGGGGATCAGGCGCAGTATGTGAGTGGTTTGGCCACGGTGGAAGACAAGATGGTCATCCTGCTCGATGTGGATCGCTTGGCGGATACGGAGCGGATGTAGCCGCTCGGAACGGGGCGGCCAGAAGCAGGCGGAAGGACGAGAAGCAGGAAGGAAATCGAGGGGAAATAGGATGGCCAACAAGGAAAAGAAGCAAGGCGCGGCCAGGACGGCGGGCAGCCGTCCGGCGGCAACGACGGCGGCGAGCAGCCGTCGGGGAGCAACGACGGCGAGCAGCCGCCGGGGAGCAACGACGACGGCGAGTAGCCGCCGGGGAGCAACGGCGACGGCGGGGAGCCGTCGGGGGGCAACGGCGGTGGGCAGCCGTCCCACGGCCAAGACGGCCAGCAGCCGTCCCGCGGCCAAGACGGCCAGCAGCCGTCCCGCGGCTGGACGCACGGCACAGGGACGCGCGGCGAAGGCCGCGGTGGACAGCCGCAGCCTGGCGGCGAGCATCAAATCGGTGGTGGACAACGTAACCAGCGCCATCATGATGGTGGATCGCGACTTCGTCGTGACGTACGCCAACCAGACGACGATGCAGATGTTGACCCAGCACGGCGAGGCATTCCGGCAACTGTGGCCATCGTTCGATGGGGCGCGGATCGTGGGCACGTGCATCGACATGTTCCACCGCAATCCCGGCCACCAGCGCCAGTTGTTGAATGATCCGAAGCGCCTCCCTTACCGGACTGACATCGCGGTGGGGCCGCTGAAGTTCGCGTTGACGGTGAGCGCGATCATCGATGACAAGGGCCAGTACACGGGCAACATTCTCGAGTGGGCCGATGTGACCGAGGCGCGCCAGCAGCAGGCCATCAGCCTCGACCAGGCGAACCAGCTGTCGTCGATTTCGAAGTACCAGGCCATTATCGAGTTCAAGCTGGACGGCACGATCGTGACGGCGAACGAGAACTTCCTGGCGGCGACCGGCTATACGTTGGCCGAGATCCAAGGCAAGCATCACTCGATCTTTGTGGAGCCGGCCTACCGCTCGACGCCCGAATACAGGCATTTTTGGGAGAAGCTGGGCCGGGGCGAAGCCGATGGCGGCCAGTACCGGCGCTTCCGCAAGGACGGTGGCGAGGTGTGGCTGCAAGCCAGCTACAACCCGATTCTGGATGCCGCGGGCAAGCCGGCGAAGGTGATCAAATATGCCACCGACATCACGGAGGCCAAGCGGCTCGAGCAAGCCACCGAGCGCGCGATGAAGGAGGCGGCGCGGGTGATTCTGGCGCTGGCCGCGGGCGACCTGCGCGAAACGATGGAAGGCGAATTCGTGGGCGAAATTCGCCACGCTGCGCGACGCTCTGAATGGCTGCATCGACAACCTGCGCGACATGGTGGCGCAGATCCGGTCGGCTTCGGGGGTGATCTCGAGTTCGGCGGGAGAAATCGAGCAGGGCAACACGGACCTGAGCTCGCGGACGGAGCAGCAGGCGGCGTCGATCGAGGAGACGGCGGCGAGCATGGAAGAGCTGACGTCGACGGTGAAGCAGAATGCCGACAACGCTCGCCAAGCCAATCAACTGGCGGGCGGCGCGCGGGAGCAGGCGGAGAAGGGCGGCACGGTGGTGGGTTCGGCGATCGCGGCGATGGGCTCGATCAATGATGCGAGCAAGCGGATTGCGGACATCATCGGGGTGATCGACGAGATCGCGTTCCAGACGAACCTGCTGGCGTTGAACGCGGCGGTGGAAGCGGCGCGGGCGGGGCGAGCAGGGGCGGGGCTTCGCGGTGGTGGCGGCGGAGGTGAGGAACCTGGCGCAGCGTTCGGCGGGAGCGGCGAAGGAGATCAAGACGCTGATCAAGGATTCGGTGGCGAAGGTGGAGAAGGGTCGCGGCTGGTGAACGACTCGGGCTCGACCTTGGAGCAGATCGTGCAGTCGGTGAAGAAGGTGAGCGACATCATCGCCACGCCGAGGCGAGCGCCGAGCAATCCACCGGCATCGAGCGCATTTCCGACGCCGTGTCGCAGATGGACAAGGCGGTGCAGCAGAACGCGTCACTGGTGGAGGAGGCGACCGCGGCGTCGGGCGCGATGGCCGACCAGGCGCGCAACTTGCAATCGTTGGTGTCGTTCTTCAAGACGGGCGACGAGGAAGAAGCCGGGGCCAAGGCGGCGCCGGGGAAGGCGCCGGGCAAGACGGCAGCGCCGGCTCCGCGTTCGTCGAGCGCGGCGCCGGCGAACGCGCGGACAGCGGGGGGCGCGGCCCGCGGGCTCCCGTCCGGCGAGCGCCAGCGAGCGCCCGGCACGGCCGGCGGCAAGTGGGGGCTCGTCTTCTGGAGCGCGGCGGAGCGCGCCCGCGGCTCCGGCGCCGGCCGAGGCGGAACTGGCCGCGGCGGGCGCGGGCCGCTGGAGGAGTTCTGAGCGGGAGGCCGTCACTTTGTCCCATCATGTAGTTTCGCGGGGCGGCCGGCGGCCGCCCCCGCCGAGCCGGACGGCGTCCCCACGCTGGTGCTGTCGGACCGGGACTTCGAATGGCTGCGCCAGACGGCGAACCGGCACAGCGGCATCCAGTTGCCGGCCAGCAAGCGGAAACATGATCCAGGGGCGGCTGTCGAAGCGGCTGCGCCGCTTGGGGCTGACGAGCTTTTCTTCCTATCGCGAGCAGCTCGAGCGGGGAGACGGCGCGGAGTTTTCGGCGTTCATCAACA